>QGOG01008313.1:0-10913 GCA_003313185.1 Collybia sp. MG36
CCCAAATCTCTAGCCCATACCTAGCTGTAACCCGCACCTTGAGAGCTTCAATCCTCTAGAATTATGCTGCCCTTCGAATGCGCGAGCAGGCGGAAGTTATACTAGGGTTAACCGCAACCCCGCTCCACACTGCACCAAAGGTAATGAAAATTATGCCTGATCATTCGCGGTTACTGAATATTTCAAGGACATCCTCGCGATTGGACGTGTTATTGGTATCCCCAAGTTCCTGGAGGAGGAATCCGTCGAGGAAGAAAAGAACGAGAACCGGGTATCTCGCCGAGCTCAACGAAACGTGGCAGTCACGAAATTCGAGTCCGAGGCACGTTTCATGATCAACACAGGAAATTGCGACAGAGGCCAACTTACGAAGAATAGGGGGAAGGGATCGACCAGAATCGCCCAGCCAGATAGCATGGTTGAGGAATGCGATGACCGATAAAGCGATTGCGGTTTTTCCTAGACCAACCTCATCAGCGATCAGCATACCCCGGCAAGCTGCAGCCCGGGGTTCAGTATTGAACAAGCCCCGAATGGTGGCATGCACTCCGGCGAGCTGGTGCCAATGCAGGCGAATGGGGTTGACTGCATGCGGGTGCGTAGTTTGAAGGGTCTCAAGAAACCCCGGGTGGTCCCATCCATTCAAACCGAGGTTGTGCCGCAAGGACGCAAATTGGAAAGGTCGGGAGCTCACAAAACCCAGCTCGTGATTGAGGTGAACCTCGTCCATGGAAATTTCATAATCCACCCCTAAATCCCCATCATGAGAGAGATCGCCAAGTACTGGGTCGACTTCCGCACGGTCCGCGAACGCGTTCGTTTCGTCTGGGTCGGCCGAGAATAAGTCATCGTATAGGCGGACGAGGTCGGCCACATCCTCTTCGGAGGCCAACTCGGCCAACATCTCCTTCGTGGGTTTGGAAAGCCCTAAGAAAAGTGTAGGTATACGCACGTGTATGTAAAATAAGAGGCAACAATACCTTCACTTGGCCTATCGGAGGGGGGTTCGCCGACTTTTTTGCCCATCGCATCAAATAGGCTAGATATAGTAGCCATCATCCTGGCAACCCCCTCTAGGTCGTCTTGGACGTTGAAAAGCTCAGCAAGCAGTTTCCAACGATTGAAGAGGCGCATAGCCTTCCGGATTTTGTCTTTTGTGATAGGCGGATTATTGAGCTCTATGATAAAATAAATAAGATGAGAATGAGCGTAAGAAGATGTTGCCCACCAGAAAATGCTTCTTCAGCACTCGTCTTATACCGCTCAAGATCCTTCCGACCCCGGGCGTGCTGGCGCCTGAGTGTGTCCTAAACCTTTTTCACACAGATTTGGATCGGTGTCCTAATCTCAGCGATGGCACGTTCTCCTGCATCGTCCATAGCCGCGGGTCCAAAAAGCTTCAACGCGATACTGTCAATGGCTATGGGGATCCACATGTCTCCCGGAGGCCATTTATCGATTGAATTTCCACGAAGTATCGTGATGGGATGGATACGCTCCTCGCTCAAACAATCGACGATGATAGCGTGGAGCCCCCATACATGCCAACGTTCCCCAATCCACCGCCTCCATTTTTCGCGACCTGGAACCACCTCCCCCCCCTTTCTCTGCGCAGCGAACCGTTTTTTAGCATCTTCTGACCCCTTTGCGAGATATTGGTCAAAATATGAGCGGATGTCCCGAGCATCGACCGGACTCCAACCAGAAGGCGAGAGGCTACCGTCAGCAGGGAAGAGCCCATGGTTAATGCCTGTCAATGATTTCCATTCTGTCCATCTCCACGGTATGTCGTTCTCGCTCCACAGTTTTATGAACGCCTCTGCAGGAGTGTGGCTCGGCATAATGAGGGGGGAATTGTTAGGGCACTCTCAGGGGGGCGATAATTTTCATTTCACGAAGACAGGACAGGGTAATTTACGAGCGTTGTTCAGGTATTGAGTAAACGAGGATCAAAACGAAGAACGAGAATGAGTCAAAATGACAGATCCAGAGGCGACTTGGCTGTTCATCTATGTCTACAGACTCCCGCTGGTGTTACCGTGGGGACCTGGCCTCCGGGAATCGGCCGGTCAGAATGGTGGGACGTGGTCGGATCAATGGTTACATATTGACTCATGTATGTAGCGTTCTGCCGATGGAAAACATGAAATAGCCAGCCGTCTACGACAGCGAGGATACTTTGCCGCGTAGGGAATGCTTTGGAAATTTCTGATAAATGCCGAAAGGAGGGAACGTGGATCACGAGGGAGTGGTATCGCCAAAATTCAAAGGAGGTGAGGCCGGATTAGATGCCACTCGATAATGATAATTGCTCTACACTGTGGCCAGCCATCAACTGTCGGGAACACTCCAAAATGGTGGATTAGGGAAGGGCTAGTCCCCAGAAACATGGCACATACAAATCAAGCAATCGTCCGCGACGGGAGGATCCAATCCGGTGATTCATCACTGTCGTGTGTTCAAATTTATATCAAAAGTTCTCAGACCCCCAACCTTATTAGCGGGTGCGCAGTAATCTGGTTACCGGCCATGGTGCTCGGAGGATACAGGGCACGGCCATGTGGATGCTAGCCCGTGTCATCTTGACAAAGTGGCCAGGACGGGGCTAGCGCCATGAACCCAGTGGGATTTCTCCAGATGCTATGACACTCTCGCTGACCAGGCTGGATCATAATCATCTCCATGATCCTCAAGAGGATAGAATTGTCATACGACCCAAGAAATGAATTAGATGTTGGCAAATCTACATATCCATATGGACCCTCTCGCTATCTCGTAAGGCTTTGATCCCCTTTCCTACCCTGTGATTGTCACCCAAGTACATATCGTCACTGAGCGGGAAATGGTCGAAGATGATTTCGTCCTTTCCAGAGGGGTGAATATACAAGAAAAAAATGGTGATCGCAATATAGTCCGTGTTTAGTTTGACTATGGTGTTCCGATCGCTTGAGCTGAGTTGAAACTTTTCCACAAAACCGTCTGTATCGAATGGGATCATTGCGGCGAAGGCAACGCGGCTATGCAGGCGCTGATGTTGGCGGTTAGCTGCGGCATCTTTCAGGACCACCACCGGATACGTGATGTTCGCGGAAATGGGGCGTGGCAGAAGCCATTTGCCCTGGTACGCGAAGGCCAATCTTGCAAGCTGGGGCCCGTGTTTTTGAGCATATGCGCGTAGAACCTGTGCGATGGGCGACAACGAAGTGCAGGGTACTAACGTCTCGCACTCGGAACGGTGGTGACGTGTGTCGATAAACATGCACCTAGTAGACTGGAGGATTGACCATTAGCACCGCGGCAGTAGCTTTCACACCATTGAGAGACTCACACAATAGGTGGGTGTGTTACAGCGACGACATTTGTGGGCGCTTTGCCCGGCATTGGTACATGCTGCGAGAGCGCAAGTGGTTGGGGGCTGAGTTTGTGGCATCTGGTTCAACGGCGGGTATCAGGGTTGTGCGTCCAAATTTATATCATTTATATCACGTTGAGAATTCGCGGAGACCTCAACCTTGTGAATACGTGGGGGAAGAGCGGTAACGTACGCGGGCAATGCTGCAGCCACCGGGGTGGCGATGTGCGATCATAGGTGCAGCTCACGGAGATTAAAGTGGCGGAGTGGACGGATGGTCGATGAATCGGTAACTACATTCACAGGAAAGTTAATTTGATAGGGTTGAGCTCCCGCAAGGTGCTCGTGCTTCTCGACTGCGGTGAATTGTAGTTGTACTGGCAAGCGGCACGGAAAATCGACCGAGGACCTGCGATAGGTGGTTCAGAGGGATTATTTAGGCAAGGTGATTGGGAAATAGTGGAAAAAAGCTCAAACGACACTACGAGCTGCGGGGAGAAACACGTTGTGTCTATTGGGCAATGTTACGGAAATGAATACGCTTCGGATCAAAGCGCTTCGATGGGGGTCTCGTGGGTGTTATTACGTGGCAACAAAGGGGACAAATTAATGGGTGGAAAAAATGTGCCCCGTCGGGATCTCAGTTAGATGGACAGGGGAAACCTGGAGTGCCAATGAAGCCCGAACAACACTGCGAGCAATGGGGAGAAAAACATTGTATTCGGTCACGAAAATGAAGATGTCGTGTTTTGGTTGAGAAGCGGACCAGGGCGCTTCGGTACACATAAAGCCCCATGGATGCTATATCAGTGTTCCACCCCATTAGATAAGATTTAAGACACATAAAAGAATGATCACCATGTTCTATGGTACGCTTTAGCGCCTCTGTAGTTACAGGCGGGTACTAGCCAGTGACCTGCGAGCTGGAGGTTGGACGCTGAAAAGGTGTCCGTCGATGACGACCGCTGTTGGGGGTAGCCAGGTTGGTCCGATTATAACCACGGGATGGACCCACGGTATAACATATTGGAAAGAAGGGAGGAGGGAGCCCGGTGTCATGGATAAACCACTGACAGCAAGCTCGTAGTGGTAGCGAATAGATGATTTGGAGCAGCCGAGCACAAAGCTTTCCCGTTTGTGCGTGTTGTGCAAGGGCATCTTGGGCAAGCGGTTGACCACTTGTCTAGCCCGGCCTTCCACCGCGAATTCGGAACAGTGTTGTCAAGCCTCAGTCCGGGCGCGGGGTCTACATGGCAGATCAGGGAGTTACAGGAGTTACAGGATCACAGATCATGGATTAGGCCCTTATTATTTATGCAGTAGCACCCAATAATCAATGATCGTTGATCAATCCGCGTGTTGCCGTCATGGTGATGCCGTGGCCACCTAGTACACATTTGATTGCTGTTTAGTATCATAAACATCCCAGTAGGCCGAAGACAAGAACAGTAGGTTCTTATATATGCAGATCAAATGCCCAGGGATATGTCTGATACCACTGCAGATCGAATTGGTATAATTATTAATGACCACTCAGCCCAAGCCGGGCGTCATTCGCGAGCGCCATGTTTTTCGCACTGATACTACTCCACCGGGATACTTCCTTTCACCTAATACTTCAGTGCTACCACCGATTCCGAAACCAGAACTCAACATCGATCCAAAGATCCGACTTCGGGACCTCAGACAACCCCGGTGGCTGAATGACGTCGCGCCATACCTCGCATTCTTGCATAAGACACCCCACGTCGATCGCGGGCCATTCTTTCGATTGGTTCACACATTCCACAGCATCCCTGTCATTTCATCTGACGGGTTCTTCATGTTGGAACCCGGATTGCGAATGAGCTGGATGCGCCTCGAGTACGCCCTCAACGATATGATAACCACTTTGATGCAGCCCCACCGCCTCAAGGGTTTCACAATTGCGGGATTGATCTCTCACCCTGCTCCTCAAGAGTGTGGTTATCGTGGGGGGCACCGGACAGAAGCAGCCGCCCGGGGATGCGCCATGCGCTCCATAGATTCGTTCATGATCCTCATCGCGATGGCTGCCTTTTCTATCGCCCTGAACCTTGATCACGACATGGGGAGATTGCCCATGACCCACCATGATTGGTGTCACACCCTCATTGACAAGCGCGGTGTTCACCCCGAATGGATCCAGGAAATTACGGATTCCTTCGCATTCGATTGGACACCCGGGACTCGTGTCGGGGCCTTTATGCTCCCAACAAGCAAATGGGCCCCATATCTCACAAATCTCGAGCGCGCCGGAATCCCGCTCTGGATCTACTGGGCGCAGGGTAATATTAACTCAATCGACCCTTACATGCAGTCCTACAAACCTAAAGAACAGGAGGTTCATGTTGCTGATAGAATGCCGAAACGCTTACAATCGATTCCAACGACCGATCGTCCGCTTGAACCATACAATGCTCAAACATCCAGCCACAGCACCCCCGGTGTCGTAGATACACCAGCATTTGAGACATCCGAGCCACCTAAACCCTTACCCGGGTGCCGTCAGCGTCGGGGAGAAACATGGGAGATGTTTCTAGGACGAATGGAAGAACTTCTCAAGCAAGAGATCAAGTATGAGACGACCCTACAACGCACTTCCAGACAATCCCGAGAGACTCACGCGGCACAGGGTATTATTCCCGGAAGGAAAGGCGCCAAAGTTTTCCTGTGGGAGGAGACGGATGGCTTCAAGCTCAGGACTTTGGTCCCCTACAACGAGGTGCCGCTTGTATGGGAGGATTACGCCCCAACTCAGCGCAGATATGACGCCTTGCATAACGAGTGGGACCTCATAAAAGATCTCGATCCAAAGATCGATAAAACACTGCGCAATATATATGATGAATTTGAGTCGGACTGGGACGATACCAACGACGCCATCCAACACCCCGTCGAAGATATCTCACCAATCGTCACGGGTGAGCTCACGAGTAGGTTGGAGGATATTTCTATCAAGGAAATTATTCAGAATGATATGGAGGCTGAACACGGCAGGACAATCAACTCATCTCCCGTCGTGGACGATGGGCTCCTGAAGAGATTGGCGGCGCGGTATGGATTAGTGGACCCCGACCAGGGTTACGTCACCAGCCTTTTCATCGATAGGGCCTCGCCTAGCTTCAGTGAGGATATAGCAAAAGTCCTTTCCGTGTTGGGACACAAGAGCGCGGAGGTCCCCGATCACATGCGCCAACCGGTAATTGATATGTACAATATACTCCTCCAGCAGGAGCGAGTGTCGCGCATTCCCTGGAAGATATTTCGATATCACAGCCACAACAGATTTTACAAGCCCATCGGTGCGTACACCCGGCTCGGCGTAACGCGATTGAACCGTGGGGCTATATTCATTCTTACATCAACCTCTGTGGAATTCAATTGGGATATTGTCCTTTACGATTCTTCCGCGGTGGCGGAGGTTCTTGATTTTTCGGAGAATTCCACCACACCTATCACTCGTTGCATATGCACGTATCTCGTTACACATGGTATACCCTTCAACACCGCGGTACCCATAAGTAAGAGATATACCCCGTCTCCACACCCTCATCCTGTTGTGGGACTCGGATGGCGGCCAGCCAATTATGTCCCGGATATACACGATTATCTAGCATACGAGGAACTCCGGAAGGACCTATTGCGCGGGCCGACTGGCCGAGCCGCCCTCCTTCGTGGAGGGATACTGTGGCGACTTGCAAAAGAGAGCGTAAGTGAGGATGAGGTGCTTCGCGGACCGTCAGGGTCCGTTGAGATGTATGGGAAGGTGATCGTTGAACACGAGCACCGGAATCTCGTTGACGATGGGTTGCATCCGTCGGTGGAGGAAGTCATATGTGGGGTCTACAGAGTTCAAGTTCCAAATAGTATTCAATTCTCCTCCATATCCGGGTCCTGGATTATTAACAGTGTTCAGATAGGAACCAAGTGGCGCACGCGTCCTGGTGGCCAGGGCCAACCCTGTGGGAGAATTCGGGCCTCAACGTCGGTTACTGGTCTCCTGACTGCGAAGCATGGTACACGCGGCGGTTGCAGGCGGTTCGAGAAGGCCGGGTGGGGTTACTAACACCCGTGCAATGGAAGAGTCAGCTCAAGTTCAATCGGCCGAAGACCAGCCACATCCGAAATGCCGCCAAATATCTTGCTGATTCCTACCTCATGGGTGACCGGTTCGTTGATATGTAATAGAAGGGATGAATTGGCAACACACAAAATATGATTTTGGGATTGCCGAAAATGCTACGGACTATTGAGACTACCAAATGGGTCATCCATGGGGCTATACTTGTAGGCATATTGGTTGTCTAGTTCTGGCGCGTGGGGATCGCTTGTGGCGATCCCCCTCGCATTCCGGTGGACAGGTCCTAAGGAGAGCAGACTTTCCGTCTCAGTCCGTTGTCCAAATATGTCTGGAAAGTCTCAGATCAAAAACGATCAAATTACTAAAAGATATTACTATACCATCTTCAGTAACACATAAGAGCCGGTGGTGTGTGTATAACCACACAAATCCATCCCGAAACTTGCGAAGGAAGATGTCATCGCTGAGGAAGAGAAGGATAACCTTCATCTCGGGCATCTCAGCCAGACGGTCTTCAATTTCCTGAAAGGGGAGGGCTCTGGCAGCGCCACAGATATCGTCACCATCGCGAATGATGATACGGCGTAGCGGAGGGTAGGTATTGATGATTGGAAGGAGCCAATAGGTGGCTTGAATGAAGACAATATCCAAGACCACGAGATTTGCAAACCTGAAGGCAATAGGCGAGTTGTAAATGCCGGAGATTTGGTCAAGCGAGGGGAGGAAGTCGTAATTGATTTGGTCTAGGAGTTCCTTTCGTAATTCCTGAGGGTAATCGTCGGGGTTATCATACAGCTCGACCATCCGGCTGGTCCGGAGTACCATCTCAGGCAGGTATTTGAGGCGGAAATCTCCAGCATGACCACGTGCGATAATATACGATGAATTACGATTTGTGTACATCTGTCGGAGGAATGATACTGGCGCGCACTCTATGATCACGGATGTTCCGTGCTGTTGTGGCTCGCCACGGCCATGATATTGAGAGGAATAGTCGGGAGCGTCGTGAGAGAGGGTCCAATGGTAGACACCGGTCGTGTTGGGAAAGAGATCAGGGAAATAAACAATGAAAGACTATCCGAATGACAGGGAAAGCCCGTCCGCGACGTGCAGAATCGGGTAGCGGGTTTGGAAGGAGGGAAATTGTTTGTGACAGGGAAGACCTGATTGCCAGAAATTGGAGCTCCCAGAGATGGCCGAATGTATAGCGTAAGATGTTTTGATCCCGAGCAACCGTCCGCGACGGGAGGGCCTATCCTAGTGTCCACTGTACCACAGGATAAACCCGGGGTACGTGATTGGTCGGCCAGAATAAGAAAACTTAAAAGGTCGAGGTGCTAGAGGATATACCTCTGGCGCCGGCCTCACAACTGATGATCAAACACAAATGTCAAAACCCAACATTAAGGCAACGTCGGTTCCAATTTCATGACCGCGGGCCGCACCGGCTTTGCACATGACTACGGGCCGTCGCGGCGTCTATGTGGCTTTGTTGTGCATCACCCGCCTTCGAATTCCGGCACTGGGAGGGCTATTCAACGTTCAACGTCTTGTGCTGCCAGCGGTTTATCCACTGGCACCATCGTTTTTCACCTGTTTTTTTTTGTCTGGCCGAACGATACCCCGGTTATGCCCCGGGTTTATCCCATGGTGTAACCCGAGCCTTCCGTTACTGAAATCACCTCAAGCGCACACGCATTGCGTCTCCTGGTTCTCGATCAATTTTTGCCCGTCCCGCAGATGGTTCCTTCCATTCACCGATCGTCCTTGCCGCTTTCCAGTACAATTACAATTCTTCAGAGTCGAGAAGTACGAACACCTCGCGGGAGCCCAGTCCTTTCGAACTAACTTTTCTATCGAGATAGAACACGCAACATGAAGGTCCCAATCCACAGTTAAATAAGAACGAGCTGCTCCCTACATCAATCCAACCCCATGCCTCACATCCAACCCCTTACCATTTGCGCCCGTCCGGCCTGCGGCAACGTCTCGCAACAGGGACGCCGATGCAATAGGTGTCTACTGCAGTATTGCGTGAGTTTCCAGAACATCTCATACCGCTTCAGATTTTGACAATCGTTTTCAGTCATTTGGATGCCATTTTTCCGACGTATTCCGTCACTATCCTCTTTGCAAAATGTCACCAATCGCCCCGTCTCTTGATTCCAACGTGCGCGCATATGCCCGGAGGCATGGTGACATTCTCGGGAAATTAGCGATCTCCCTGGCTGGGCATTGGACTCCAGCACTTCCCTTAGCGGATCTCCGAAGCCTGGTGGTCTTTCTCAAGCACGTAGGGGATAACCAACAGCATATCCCTAGCCAATTCGTGCATACAGGGTTAGGGACGATGGGCGTCCTCGACGCAAGCACCAAATTGGGATTCGAAGAGGAACTTCCCGCATTGATCACCATAAACTCATTTTCCCCCACCATCGCTCTGATCTACATTTCCCCCAATGGAAGCCTCCTCATTGTTTTCGAGCCAATCGAGCTTACGCCCGCGACCGTCTCAGCCAGGTCCGGTTACGATGTCAAGGCAGGGATCGAGGCGTTAAAAAGGAGTGAAGGGGTTAATTCTAATGCTTAGCGTAGTGCCGCGAATGAACACTTTTTTGGTCCACCCTGCTATGCTTACTCGCCTGGATGCCCGCCCATTTCCCATAGTGAATTAATTACGCGATAATATCAACTTGCTGATCTGACACACATGCAATACGCCATGTCTCTTCCGACGGGTTCTCTCATGGCTCACGTCAAGTATTGTCCAAAACGCTTCTGCCTACTACATTGGATCCGCCGAAGCTCATTGCCTTGCTGAGATGTGGCGCTCAGCCACACTTGCGGCCAATGCAGGGCGTATATGAGGGCGCTCGGGGCTGCAGTTTGGGCGTCGAAAAGCCAGAAGAATCTCCCTAAGAGAGCCCAAATTCTTCGCCCATGTCACTGCCTGAAACAAGTAGATTGGTATGATATCTCCTCTGTGCGCCTTCCAGTACTGATTGAATATCAGTGCACTCGCCCCGATTGCGGTGTAAAGGTCAATTCCCTCCTGTGTCCATTGTGTGATGAAGGGTTGTATTGCGTACGCCCTATCCTTCTCCCTTGTAAATCACATCTGCTCAGTGTTGTTTCAATATAGTCGATCAAATGTAGCGAGGATGCCCTGCCCGGCCACTCCATGGGATGTCGTGATTCACTCCATTACGTGCCACCCACGGCCCTCGAGCGCCATGTTCACGCCTTTTCATCCCGATATTCTCAGGATCTTGTCCTGCTTGCACTGGCAAAACTTGGCCCCCCTTCCGCGCTCCATACACTAATAAGGGCCAAGGGCTGGAAGTACAAGTCAAGCAATTTTGTCGTCGCCATATTCCTTGATGAGCGCGCCGGCACGGTTGGCCACAACTGCATTACTTATTCCGGTGCTTTTGTCCTTCCCGTTGAATATGTGGATGG
>QGOG01008354.1:0-14633 GCA_003313185.1 Collybia sp. MG36
AAACCACGAGTCCCATTACCCGTTTTCCCGCCCCCGGAACCGTTGGAGCCCGCGCCTCAGCCTCCGTCTACCCACAGACAGGCTGCTCCCGATGCACCCTACACACTCACAACCCATATTTTTCCGGCAGCGTACCTGCGGACCACACGAGAGGTCCCTGTTCCTCAAATCCCCCCTCAATCTCTTGAAAAATCCGAACGACGGGAACAATTGATGAAATTGGGTCAAGAGCTGAACTTGATTCGAGGATCAATATTTACGGACGGATATCCTCAAATTTTATCGAACTATGCAAATCGCTATGTTGGAAAGTGCGGCAGTGGACGGGGCGTGACTCTGTTTTTCGCCCATGCAAACGGATTCCCCAAAGAGGTGTGCTAGGCTGCCCTACGATCGCTTCCGCCTCATATGTAACAGTAGCCTTCGTTATGAAGATTTGGGAGCCGGTTATCAGGCGACTCTTATCCTCGCCTGCGGGAGTCCTGATTGACGAGATTTGGACATGGGAATCTGTCCAGCATGGTGATGCATGCATCACCAATACGGAACGCCTATCGGGAATCTGTGAGCCACGCAGGAACCCGTTCTTTGTTGTGACTCAAGCGCGCCCTCTCAGTTGACTGGACAGACAATGCCCGGGACATCCTGAATTTCTTGATCTACTATCTCCCATCAGAATTCTCCATCCAACCAACCCATCTTAGGCGGATTTCACCCGAAGAATCGGAACATCGTAGACTCAATGGTTTCAAGGAGCGCACGCTAGTGGCGGTTGGGCACTCCTATGGTGGATGTACATCGTAGGGGGAGCAGTGCACCTAGTGGCATGATTCTGACACGACGACAGCTCGTTGGCGGCGCTGATGTACCCTAGCTTATTTTCCTCACTCGTACTTATTGACCCAGTCATTGTCAAACCAGCCGCGAATAGTATCTCTCCAAATAGCTCCCACGCAATGAAGCTTGTGCTTGGGGCCCTCTCACGTCGTTCCGCCTGGAAGTCAAAGCGAGTAGCCATCATTAATACTGGATCATGACCTCATATTGCGCAGGCAGGAAGCTTTGGCACTCTTCCAAGAAAGTCCGTTTTTCGGAGCGTGGGATCCAGAGGTTCTGGAAGTCTATGTTGAATGTGGGCTATATCCGTCAAAAGACGAGAATGGCCAAGATATAGTTCGTCTGAAGATGCCCGGGATTCAAGAAGCAATTGTATTTGCGGAGACACACACCGAGATGGAAGTATGGCAGCAGTTGGCAGGGCTAGAAGAACGGATAGAATTGCGCTGGATTGTGCCAGGGAGACCAGGAGCTAATGAGTAGGTGAATTCGTTTCGCCACTGGAGTCAGTCTCAGAAATGTTTAGAATTGGGGGTCCTGGGGCAACACAGGAACGTGTGTGGTTGCGACCAAAGAATTCATCAAATATTCGCATTCCCGTGGCCGGACACCTAGTGAGTAGTTGGAACCTAGCCCGGCGATCCCCCGTGCTTACGGATTCCAGATTCCGCAGGAGGCCCCCAAAGAACTTGGTTAGTTGTCCCCTATAGTTCATCATGAAACCCCTGACCTTTTCATTGAAGCAAAGGAATTAGAAGATTTCTTAATCACGCGATATTCCTCGAGAAAGGCTTGTTTGTGAAATTGATGCGAAATTGACTAGATCAGAAAATACGAGTCCTGACGTCGCTCTCTGTCTGTTTCCCCTGGCCAGATTGTCACCAATCTGCGCTTAGTTCTATTTTGCAGGTGCCACCAGCGGGCACTCATGATCGTACCTCCATTGTGGGCGCGACACAATGGTCGAATACCGTCTCGGCTGGGAACGTGCTGCGTCGAATATTCAACCATTGACGGTGGACAAATTGCAATCGGCCATTCATGTGCGTCATCCGCCGCCACCCGAAATCAATTTCGGAACGGAATTATTCAGGGTGCTGTGGAAATTGTGGTTCTGGCCGCTTGGCAATTCGGCCTTTATGAGAATCTTGATTCTTCCGCAGTGATATTACGTGAACAATAGAGGCTAGTACTAAATTTTAGGAGTAATGGCTGCCGTTGTTCGGATTCGGATCACATAAAAGCGGTGGTGGATGAAATCCTCTTCAGCACGTTCTCCCTCCTTCTTTCTATTTTGGCCTACTGGTTTAGGACACCAAGACTTCATTCCCTCACTTACGTTCATTTTTCACGATCATGAAGCTGTCGATCATTTCCATTCTTTTCACCGCGGCCTGTGTTTCCGCCCATGGGTTTGTGTCTACCGTTCAGATTGATGGTAAATCCTTCAAGAGCACTCTGGGAACTTCAAATAGCGCTGTCCGACAAGTCAGCGACCCCAATCCAATCAAGGGCGCAAATAATCCGGCTGTTAATTGTGGACCCAACTCTCGTGCATCAACAATCGTTGCAAATGCTAACCCTGGCAGTTCGGTTAGTTTCGATTGGACAGGAGCCGATCTTTCCAAGGTACGTCAATGCAAAGTGAACACGTGTTTTACTGTCTAATTATCTTGCTGCAGTGGCCTCACAATACTGGCCCCATGCTGACCTATATGGCATCCTGTGGTGCTGTCTCGTGCGATAAATTTGACTCCTTCCAGGCGAAGTGGTTCAAAATACAACAAGTTGGACGCAACAGCAACGGACAATGGGCCCAAGCAGACCTCAGTCAGTTTCATTAGCGCACATGTTGTTGAGCATCGATTGACTGGTGTTCCCTTGTGCAGTGAATGGCGCGAAAGCTCAAGCGAACATTCCGTCGAATATCGCACCCGGAAATTATCTTATCCGGCATGAAATCATCGCTCTCCATCTTGCGGAAAACCAGGGCGGAGCTGAATTCTATGCTTCATGTACTCAGCTTCGAGTTGGTGGGAACGGGAGCGGGACCCCCGCCGCCAACGAGCTTGTCAGCCTCCCCGGCGCGTACACGGATACTGATCCTGGTATCCTTGTCAAAAATGTAGCAAAGCTTTCACATCTCGCAGTTTCCAATCTGATCTTCCCAAATTAGGCCTTTGATCCTCAGGCGAAATACGTCTTCCCTGGCCCAAAAATTGCAAGCTTTGTTCAGAAGTCGCGACGAGACGACGAGAGCCCCGAGAATGCCGCTGGTGTAACCTCTGTGGTATCTCATCACCCACGACGGCTGAGCCGTGTTATGGCCCGACTGGCACCGAAGAGTCATTGATCCTGCTATGATTGTGCACGCCCTGGCCACTGGTATGCCCGCGTTGTATCATTTAGTAACGTCGTTGTATCGAATGTTGACCGTTCCCATAAACACACGAATAATCAAGCATTATGCATTGATGGCTTTGATCAAATAAGTGGGATATTGTATACAATCAACCGCAATATGGCAGCGCTGGGCGTAGGCCAACCTACTCTGCAACTTTGCAAGCAATATCGTGCAATATTTGTTGCTGACCTTGTTTGGCGGCCGCGGGCTTTTGAAGCCTGACGCTCAAGTTCACAACTTGAATCTTGGATCAACCAATCAATCAATCGAGAATCCAATGGCGGATTCGCGCGCTGCTGTTCACCCAGATCTTCAAGCATTGCGGATCAAACTCAGGAATACCTACAACTCGATCTGTAGATTTCAGCCGCTGATGGCAAAACCGCCCATACTTGATTCATCGGTATATGATGACGAGTCAATAGAAGACAATCAATGGTTACAACAGGAGACTATTCCAGGATTGAGGAGGCTACAGGATGCAATCAACCTTGATCTGGATGTTTTGGAAGAGGTTTGCTGCGTATGGCGGGCTGAACATCTCTCATTTTGAATTGCGTCTCCTAGTTTCTGGATGATCCCCGATCCGTACAACTTCCACCACTCTCTACGAACGCTCCGTATTTGGTCGCTGTGTGGAATGAGGTGCTTCGCGCGCCCCCACCCGTTGTATCTGTCTTCAAATCGATCCGCGACCCAAGGGGAAAAACTACCGGGAACCGACTTTCCGGGACCAAGGTCGACGTCGTAGCTGATAATGGACGATGTTGGATCAGGGTCAACACGTGAGTGAGTCCTCGTGTTCATGTCTCGCTAAAATTCTGATGTATCCTAGTGTGAAGAATTCGCGTTTGTTAGCAGAATTTCAGGAAATCGACTCATATTTGAGCGATTCCGATGATGACAGTAATACCGAAGATGTAGGCCCGTCTCTTGCGCAGACGGGGTTCGACAACTCGGTTTTGCGTATGGGCCGCGCCCTTGCTGCCGCCGCGCAGTTAAACCCAGTTGAGGGCACCACAGAAATCCCTCAAATAAAGCTGCGACTGACCAGACTAAACCAAGGCGATAGCGAGGAACATGATTCGCGAATAGCCCAAACCCTGCAATGTTTACGCGAGATGAATATTGAGGTCGAACTTGGGGAGCGTGAGGAGCAAGATACCTCCTCTTCTTCTTCTCCGCCCCCATCCCCGCCCGTTCTCGAGCCAACGGCGCATATCAATCTTGATCTATCCGTCCTTATTGCACTCGTTTCCGATCTCACCCATGCTCCATTGCCTGTTTCTGTCGGCCAAGCAACAGCCCGGTTCATCCCCCCGCCCAGATACCGCGAATGGCGGCAGACAAGGGTTGTCGCTATCGGAAAAGAGGACTCGAACCCCAATAACGTTTCTACCATTCTGGATCCCAATAATTCTGTCGGCGTCAAAGGGCTTGCGAAGCATTCCCGGGCGCTAACCAATCAGGCCATGCAAGAAATGAACAAGGGTGTGTTGAATGAGATACACGACAGAATAGGAGGTCTCCCCGGGCCGATAGAATTTTGGACAACGCTGGAGGCTCGAGACCGTTGCTTGCGCATTGTAGACAAAATTGGTGGACCAGGTGAACGACGTCGAGCGCACGCTCTTTTTCGGGAAACCTCTTCCCAAGCAGAAGGGGATTACTGGAAAGATTCAAGATACCCATCACAATTCATCCCGCTTTTCCCTCTCCATATTCACACATCACCGCCCAGTTTGCCTCCAACGATGGCACTCGATTTCTTCAGTGCTCTATCTCAAACGTGCCAGGGCATTTTGGCGCAGGAAACGGTGCCCCATCCTCGCTCGCTTCCCAGCCACATTGCCGACCGGGGTGAGATCCAGCGTGCCATCGTCACAAAAGCAAACCCACGTCTTACGGCACATACCGTTCAAAGCATGCAGTGGGGTGCTGACTTGGGGTGGACAACACTAACCTCGAACAAAACAAGCGTGAAAGCCATCCTCCGCGAGGTCAAGGCGGCTAGACTTGCTAGTAGGATTAGCCACGCAGACACCCACCCAAGCAATAAGGCTGCGATCTGGATTGTTGATCCCAGGAGCTTAGCTGAAGGTATGAGGTCAGACAGTGAGGGCTGAAGGAAATTTGGTAATGAGCGGGTGTATATGATTGCAAATTCCGGGTTTCTAACATATCTCGAAACAGTAGTAACACGTACGATAGCAGTCCCCTGGTGATGGATAGTAAACAGTGAGAATGGCTGGCAAGACTCAACGATAACACTGGACATATAGATAAGGAAAATATCGATTAAATGAAGCATGTTAGACTGCGATTCCAATGATTGTCCCGTTCGTGGGTTCGAGACTGTGCCCAACGCCCGGTGGGGGTGTTGTGGTCCGTACGACACCAGCATCTGGATTAGTGGGTGCACCCGCAGCCATTGATTCTGCAGCGGTAGCATAGGACTGCATTGAGTAAGAGCTGGCCCTGGACTCTGAGCGGAAGGACGTTGTGGGACCTTTGAACGACGTAGGTGGAATTTTTGGTGTTGTTAGGACTTCTCCCAATTCCTCCCCGGTCTGGGCCGCCGACCCCGAAGGGCCAGCGAGGGGTCGAGGAGAAGGCGAAGGGTGGGGAGCTTCGTCCGCCTCGAGAGACGGGTGGTCTGAAGTAGTGCCTTCAGCATTGGTAGTATTGCCTACAGCACCGGTAGCATTGTCTTCAGTGTTGGTAGGCAAGACTGTAGGCCGGGGTAAATGTGTTTCGGGCCCAATAGCATCAAAATCTGGGGGTGGTCCGAGGTCTTGTCGTGAGGCTGATGCCGCATAGGCAATCGCATCAGGACCGTAAGGTACCCCGAAGCGGACAAAGGATTCTCGGGATGAAATCAGCTTGAGTTGCTCTGGGGTTGGGCCTGCTTTGGGATACGTAAATTCGGTACGGACAAGTGTGTGCGTGAGTGGGGAAGATATGGAATTGAGAGATATGAGCGAGGGAGAGTTGAGGTTTCCTGCGGTGTTGTTTAGAGTGGCAGACGATTTCTGCCTCGAGATGGTGCGGAACACGGAACTAGTGAGAACTGAACTTGAGCCAGACGGAGTTGGCCTGTGTGAAGTGCGACTCTGCAAATTTGTCCGACTTTGGTGGGCTTCAGATGAGACTACAGACGGACTGGACTCAGTTCGTTGGTGGAGTGGAATCGAATTTGGTGTGGTTGTATGATTAGAATTACCAAAGGCGTGGAGGAATGTTCTAAAACCTGACCTCCGCCGGGGTGAAGTTGATGAACGAGATTGCGTCACTCCCGGTGGCGTATCATTTGCACTGGGAGTCCCTTCAGGGATTTCCGGAGCAACGAATTCAAAATATGCGGGCGCCTCCCCCCGAGGATCTGGACTGTCAATTGGGTTGCTGTCCTCGCGCCTCAGTGACAGCGCCACGTCTGAGCCATCAGGGGTATCTCCGCTTTCCTGCCTATGTTCGTCCAATAATGGCATATTATTGGGGGAGGGAGGAACAGGAGAGTATCTTGATGTGGCCTCCGAAGTCATCGATGATTCCCCATCATGGTCCTCTTGCAATGCTGGCATTACAATGGTAGTTTCTGTAACATCCTCCGCTTCTTGGCCGCTTTGCTTCCAGCCTTAGAAAATCGGCAGCAAATTGTGTCTAGAACTCACCGGAAGATGACAAGTTCTTCTTCACCCGGCTCCTTATTGTAGGCCGGCAATGAGGTGGTGGAAATTTGCGACGGTGTTCGCCTGGGCCTTCGGGACCTTCGGGGTCGACTGGTGTTGTTCGCCGTATCCCCAGCCAGTTGTTCCGCTGTGACTTCTCGAGCTCCTGCGGAGGCTAGAGTGGTTGTGCTGGTTTGTCCAGCCACTCCAGGGATGAAGAACCTTCCCAAATGAAAACGCGATCCTTTGGACCAAACCAATATTGCTATAGCAAAAATTATCACCGCAACAACAAATATTGGCACCTTATGGGAGGTAAGTTTGGCAATGATTGAAGTAGTGGGAAACGCACCCAAATTTGTGTTGGCGCCATTGACGCATTATCGGCTCGAATGAACAAAGAACCATTCCCTCCCCCCTCCGCTGAAATTGGAGCCGCTGTGGCGTCAGACACGAGCAATGCGACTATAAGACCAAGAAGATGCAAGGATTGAGGCGACAGCAAGCGACCGGAGGAGCAAGTAGTTATTGGATTATGGTACATTTCGTGTCGTTCATGATGATAAACATGATTCATTCAGTTTCGTGGCCAGAGTAAAGGCTGAGGCTGAGCGCTGAGAGGTTGGGAGTAGGCAGCAACTTGCTCTTGCTTTCCAATCCAGAGTAACATAAGCACTTCGCACAAACATACACTTGTTACATAACCACCCACTTTCTGCCAGGAACTCGCGATTGCTGGAAAGTAATTCAATTCAAAACCATATCAGCATTCAATCAATGATTATCGTCCTTGGAGGGTTCTCTTAAGGGCACCTTGACTTTGAGGGCCTCTTCAACCTATGTAGTGATTCCGCATGCCTCAACTCCGGAGGCCGTGAGCCGCGGATATTTGGCAATGTAGAGCATTTCAAACATCACCTAAATCTGTCGGCCCGTGTTCCACACAGCTCCAGTTCATGATCAGTGGGCACCTAGTCACAACTCTGAACTCATTTGCACATTCCACATCCAGTACAGGTGGGTGAAAGACTTTCCTACGCGCACACCGGGACCGCATCCATTATCAAGGCGCGAACCCCGGCCATACTTGTCCATCGCTGTTCCGTGGCATTTATCTCCATCTTTTTGGGTGCCAGTGGTACAGAGGACCGGAGCAGGGCCAGCAGGCAACATCTGCGAAACATGGGGAACGTCCAATCGGGCTCGACGCTCACGCGTACCACGGGGGCTTTAGATTCATTTATTGCCGAATTGGGAGGGGACATTGTCTACGACAAAAGGTATGTTCCGGAATACACCCCACCCCCCACTGTGCGTTTGATTCGTTGCAAGCCTTGGATCCGCACGTTTCTTAAAGACGGTGAAATGCCGCCACCGTAACGGTTACATGGTCATCAAGATATTCATTAAACCAGATCCTGGCTTGTCACTCCGAACCTATCATAGGAGGCTCAAATGTGCATCTGCATCTGCCATTCGCTTTGTTGGCCCATCACTAACCTCTTCATAGTGGATAGAGAGGCATTAGTGGATGTTGCAAATGTGTACAACTACCAAAGTTTTATCGAGACGGACAAAGCAGGTTACATTATTCGGCAGTGGATCGCCAGCAATTTATATGACCGTATCAGGTAAGTGGTTCACTGGCAGGACTTTGATACATCTTGATCATTGCTGGTTAGTACGCGGCCATTTCTCAGTGTCATAGAGAAGAAATGGATAGTATTTCAGCTTCTCAATGCCCTTCGCGACGCACGCAACCGCAAGGTAGCCCATGGGGACATCAAATCAGAAAATATACTTGTCACATCTTGGAATTCCATCTACCTCTCCGACTTTGCCTCCCACAAGCCTACATATCTCCCACTCAACGATCCATCGGATTTCTCTTTCTTTTTCGACACCTCAGGTCGTCGCACCTGCTATCTTGCACCCGAAAGGTTCTACACCGCCTCCGAGAATCCAGACATCACTGCCAAAAAATCAAAGATCGCCCTGGATGAGAGTGAAGGCAAACGGGATGGTAAAGTTACTGAAGCAATGGACTGCTTCAGCGCCGGATGCGTCATTGCGGAATTATTCTTAGATGGTTCGCCCTTCTTTACACTAAGCCAGTTATTCAAGTATAGAGAAGGGGAATATAATGTCGATATACAACTTGCCGCGGTAGACGATGATGGCGTTCGAGTGAGTATCATGCCTGCCCCCATCACAGCGACTTCTCACCTCAGGCAGTAGAATGTTATCAAGCAAATGATAAATCTCGACCCAGCCCAACGACCAACTTTTGACACTCTTCTTCATACCTCTCGCGGTTCCGTGTTCCCAGAGTCATTTTATTCGTTTCTCCATAATTATGTTTCTTCCATCAACGAGCTCTCCGGGACCTCCCCATTCACGGCAGTCCCACCTCCCACTCCTACGCCCTCAGTAATCACACCTTCTATATCTAACTCGTCGGTCAGGCCAAGCTCATCCACAGGGCTCGCTGCAGGGGCGAGCAATATAGTTGAGACAGTGGCTGATGCCCTCCCCAGCGACTCCGACCACAGGATGGAGAAAATATGGGCTGACTATGAGAGTGTTGAGCCGTACCTCATACCAGATGTTGCGGACGAACCTGTCATGGATGTTAAATTAGAATACACAACATCAAGTACCTCGAAACCCTACCAGGTAGACTTCATTATTGCCCCGCTATAATTGATCCTCACACAGCTTTAGGATATTTTACCAGTCAAATTACACATTCCAAACAAGGAACCAACACTACGTGGTCAGCGGATGGCTGCATATGAAGGTAGGTTGATTGTACACCCCCTGTTATCTTTGACTCAACAGAATCAGATGGTCCCGCCCTCATCATCCTCGCCCTAGTCACAGCCAACATCCGTAATTGCTCACTTCCCACTTCCAAGGTTCGCGCCATGGATGTCTTCCTGGCGCTCTCCCCTCATCTCACCGATGAAGCGAAATTGGACCGCATGGTCCCTTATATCGTCGACTTACTTCACGATGATGCTGCCATTGTAAGGTCTTCCGCAGTGCGAACAATGATGCAAGTTGTATGTTCAAAATTTTAGCTGACGGTGGTTGGTCCTGACTATTTGGTAGTTGATGCTGGTCACCGTTATCACGCCATCAAATGCGGCCATATTTCCGGAGTATATCATTCCAAACATTCGCCACGTTGTTCAAGATCCCGAAGTTCTAGTCCGCTGCACCTATGCGCAGTGCATTGTGCAACTCGCCGACACGGCTGTCAGATACCTGGAAATGGCTCAAGCATTGAAAGCCCATGGCACCTTCAAACTATCAGCAGATGCCCAGGAGTACGACCATGCTCACCCGGAGGTGTGAAAGAAGCCGCTCTTCAACTTTTTTCATTATTAACTGCTTTATAGGTTTCTTACGACGCTAGCATGCAGGACCTCCAAAGCAACATACAAGAACATCTTTCTGCACTTCTAATGGACCCATCCAGTGTTGTTAAGCGCGCCGTGTTGCATGAGATATCATCACTCTGCATCTTTCTTGGGCGACAGAGGACCAACGATGTACTGCTCAGCCATATGATCACTTATTTGAATGATCGGGACTGGCTATTGCGGTATGCCTTCTTCGAGAGTATCGTCGACGTCGCTGCGTGTGCTGGAGGGCGGAGCTTGGAGGAATATATTCTACCTCTGATGATCCAAGCATTATCTGGTATGGACCTACATCATAGATCGCCATTCCATACGCACTAATCAACAAACGAAGATGTGGAAGAGGCTGTTGTCGCTAAAGTGCTCACAGCATTGACTAGTCTTTGCGAGTTGGGGCTGTTCCATAAGATGCGAATATGGGAACTAATGAGCGCTACCCTCGGTTTCCTGTATCATCCCAACGTTTGGATTCGACAAGGTGAGGATCTCCCATAATATGAGCACTTGCTTCGCTGATATCCATGCTAGGTACGGCTGCATTCATCGCTTCGGCAGCCCAGCACCTTCCGCCCAGCGATGTTTGGTGCATCCTCTACCCTTCCCTCAGGCATTTCCTGAAATCGGACGTTGTCACCGTCGACGAGCACAGTCTCTTGATTGGTATGAAGCCTCCAGTATGGTGACATTTGCTCTTTCCCGAAACATATTTGTTCATCTCCTTCCAGCTTTCAAGACAAATATTGGATGCCTCAGTCCAATGGGCGATGAAGGCAGACAAAGTCAGCTTTTGGCGCGGGACAAAGCATTCGACCAGCAAACCGGAAAATGGAAGAGAAAGCGTAATCTCCGTCAAAAAGTCGGCCACCGCCATAACCAGAAATAAATCCGAGGAGTGAGTTTCCCCAACTTCTGCTTCGCCCAACCGAGAATTCTGACAATATTCAAGGGACGAGATGCAAATTCGCAAGCTGCAGCAACTCGGGATGACATCCACTGAGGAAAGCAAATTGGTAACAATGAGGGACTATATCCTGAAATTGGCCAATGCTACAGCCAGGTAATTGATAATCATTCCTAAATAGCTATTTACCACTCATCTTGAATCAGCTTTGCAACACGCTCGAACTACGAATTGGAAGCGGAGAAACAGCTTAAAGTTATTGGGGATATCGAGTTGCCTAAGCTCGGGGTGGTGCCACAAACAGTATTTCTCAAGTCTCACCCCACAGATCCCTCGTCACGGTCCTCACGCATCCACATGCCCCGTAGAGGAACACTGGAAAATCGAACTCCGATCCTCAGTCCAACCCGGGCAAGCCGCGTCTCGAGTCTTGACCACCCTAGCGCGCCCTTTGAGGACTTGCGTCGGCGACTGGCCACTATCAATGGATCTGGATCGTCCCTGAGTGCTGGATATGTCCCCCGAGACGCACGCGGTGCGCCTTCCCCGATATCGACTTTATCAAACTCCCCGCTCGCCACCGCTGTGCCTGCTACTGGGCCCGTCCCTGAACGTCCCAGCAGCCCAACTGAGTCCATAGTTTCAACGGCCAATTCATTGAGCTTCCGACCTACCAGCCGATTACAAGTTGGCAGTACAGACGGTCAGAAGGCTGCACCAGCCATTGGCTCATCCAAAACAAACGCTACCGGTCTGTTGGACGCTCACTCCAAACTTCGCTCAGATGGTTCACCCGAGCATTCGGGAAGGTCCTCTCCCATTTCAGTGTCAACCACTTTCCGAGCGCAACGACCACGTTTCCCGTCTCTGATCCCCATCTCTACATACGGTGTGTGACGTAGTTTATTGTTGCTCCCAGCCAAAAATTAATACCATGCAGATGGGCAGGAACCTGGGATTAGCAATCTCCTTGAGGATCTTTACTTGGATAACAGCCGAGAACTGCAGCAGGACTTCGGACCCAAGGTACACGAAGGACCAGTGCGGCGACGAAATGCGGTGCGACATAATTTTGCCCCCCGTGACGGGGTAGCACGACGAACAGAAGCCATGTTAGTCGCACATCTCACCTCACATTCAGATGTCATCAATGGACTTGGAGTCTCCCCCGACCATATGTTTTTTGTATCAGCATCTGATGATGAAACGGTGAAGGTTTGGGACACGGCTCGATTGGAACGAAATATTACCAGCAAGCCGCGACACACCTACGGCCAACACCACGCGCGAGTCAAGTGTGTTTGTATACTTGAGGGTGTTCATTGCTTTGCTAGCGCAGCGGAGGATGGAAGCCTCCATGTTGTCCGGGTTCATATCACACAAACTGGGGCCTTGCCAAAATATACAAAGTTGCAGGTCATTCGGGAACACCGGGTGGATAATGTGGGTGAATATATCACCTGCATGATCCACCATAACACAGGTGGGCTCGAAAGTATCATCGGGATGGCCGCGGCTTAAACTCTTAGCAGATGTTTCATCAAACCTTGTCTATGCT
Organism: Collybia sp. MG36; assembly: GCA_003313185.1. Taxonomy (NCBI): domain Eukaryota; kingdom Fungi; phylum Basidiomycota; class Agaricomycetes; order Agaricales; family Clitocybaceae; genus Collybia; species Collybia sp. MG36. Next base: position 12,797 of record QGOG01008354.1, read on the forward strand.
ACAACTCACTCCATCATCACAATCTTGGACCTGCGCACCATGCGTGTCCTCCAAACCATGGAAAACCCACGCCACCACGGTCCTATCACATGCATTTGCATCGACCGCAAACACTCATGGATTGTTGTTGGCACGTCAACCGGCGTTTTAACACTATGGGATCGCCGGTTTGGGCTGCTGCTGCGGAGTTGGTATGTCGGTATAGCCTCGGCAGGCCGACCTGTCCGCGTCCACCATTGCGCCATGCATCCCTCGAAGGGAGGAAAGTGGGTTGTGGTGGCTGTTGAAGCGTCAAAAAAGTCCCTGGACCGCACATCCACCAGTCTCATAGAGGTTTGGGATATTGAAAATGCGACCCTCGTTGAGAGATTTGTGACCCGGACTGGCCCCTCGCCTGAACCGATCCCCGAACCACAAGAGATAGTGGGTGCTGATACGAGCGCGGCTGCTGCCATTGCGGCCCTCGTGAGCTCACGCCAGGCGGTGAGTGGGGATACTGACAAGCGGACATATTCATCGGCCGGACAAAGAGATGAGCTGCCGTCACGACCAGCGCCGGATGTGCGAGCATTTGTCACCGCCCTGGATTTTGGCGGATACGGCATGCACCGGTCAGACATTAGTGATCTCGCTGGCGATGCTAGCCCGACGCGCGGCGCCGGCCGTGGTTTCATGATCACTGGATCAGAAGATCGGAAGCTCCGTTTGTGGGACATGGGCAGACTAGAGCGCACCACCATCCTGAGTGGTCTCGAATCTGAACAAGACCGCCCTACATATAGGTAGGCTTCCCTTCCCTAATTCTTTACTGCTGCTTATTCCTGGCTCAGCACGCTAGTCAATGGCTCGACATCAACTCATGTCGAAACATGGCCACCCAACCCCAACGGATCGAGTAATCGACCGCCCCAGAGAATGTCGCTGATTACCCACAACCAGCAGAATCTCTTGAAATCGCACCAGGACGTTATCACAGTCCTGGCGTGTATTGATTCTCCGTTCAAAGGCGGTATTATCACCGGCGATCGCGCGGGTGTGATCAAAGTTTGGAGAGTTGAGGCTGTGGAACAATCGTAAACTAGACATATTACGCGGATCCCATAGTAACGCCCCGCCCCACTTCCCAAATTACAATACGAAGCTCTGGGCGGGATATAGATGTAGCTGCGGAATCGAATTATATTTCTGTGTGCGGCCTGTGCCAGCATAGCCTCCAATTGATTACATGGAGGCAGGGAGATACGTCATTCCATTAAAAAGGCCTTACTATTAGTGCACCTAGTACGATCTAAGCTAATGTTGGCCTGCCTCCTTTCCGGGTCATTGCTTCCATAGTTGAATGGAATAGTTGAACGAGTCTTCCATTTGTGGTGACTATGTTGTGTCAGTGGCTTTCCTTGGAGTGGCCTCAAAGTCAGACCAAGTGCATACGAGTTTTGTGTGGACTCACCCCTTGTCTTTTTTTTTTTTTTTTTTTTTTTAACTCAGGTAACTTTTATTCCGCGGGCGTTCGATGACAGGATGCGGTGGCTACACGTCTGTAACTAGAAGAGGTTCTGTAGGCTATTAGACCTACAAATCATTGAAGAAACATATTTCTAAGAGACCGTTAGAAGAATATATGTATGATCTTGAACCCTCGTAGGGGTCCGGCGCCAGGGTCTTCCGGCACTCACCCCTTGTCTGGCTGCAATAATTTTATGTGTCCAGGGTCGTGAGCCTATGAAATATTATCCATCCATCATGTATCGAGTATCAGGTGCACCATAACGAGCCAACGTGACTCGATCAAAATCACTGAATGCTCACCCAAAAACTGCTGAATCGTATTCAGCTT
>QGOG01008392.1:0-10551 GCA_003313185.1 Collybia sp. MG36
GACAAATATAGTTGATTATACCGTCACTGAGGATTGTCTATCTAATCTATAGGATCAGGTTTCAACATTGTCGTCAACGATTGTGGTACAATGTGAGTTACTGGGGTGTCTCCCGTCAACCTGGTGATGATAGTTCCGGCGGGACATCATGTTCCGACTCTGCCAAACACCATGGAGGTATGGAGTGTGAGCACATGCAATGTTTCATCAATGTTAATTAATCAATGTTACGTGATATCCTCCGCCACGTGACCGAAAAAAAAGTGATCGCGGACCGCGGTGTCTGGTGCCGCTTGACAAGATCAAGCTTAATCAAACTCACTCGTGCAGCCTCAGTGCTGTGTCGGGCTTCCTGAACGATTCGGCCATCAGCGTCTAGAAAGCGCGCACACACGAAATTAATTTCACCACTCGTATCAAACCGACGGATTAGATGACAAGTCTAGCGACCCAACTCGCGCAAGATGCGTCTCTCAACCGCTCACTCCTCGTAGATCGGTCGCGCCGGAAAGTTGGAGAATCTTACCTCTTTACTGGAAAGGAGGCGGATATACATGATTTGGAATCAATTTACGCGTTGGGTGTTAACGGCCTGCTTCAACTATCAACCCTCAATCCTTCCTTGCGACAATACCACAAACAGCTCTTTTCAGACCAAGCCAAGACGACTGATCGCACATTGCTTTCAGGAGATGGAAACAATGAATTAAACGATGCTATTGAGACCTTTCTTTTCATGCTAGGGCCATACTTGATGGAGCCACCTACCGGAAAGGTTTTGGAATGGCTGGTTCGAAGATTCAGGTATGGCTCGCACACTTACGACATCACCAATTCACCATTATTCACCTATTCATTAGAATTAACGAGTTTAATGTTGAATCATTACTCCGTCTCTTCCTCCCTTATCACGAATCTCCTCATTTCGCAAAGATGGTCACCATTTTGCATATCAAGTATGTCATTCCAGCCCCCGTTTTCACACAATTTTCCAGCTGTTGATATAGGCGTAATTCGAAATGGTCCTTCCTACTCGCGTACAAATCCGCTGCCCAGAGTGTGCCAAGGATAGCACTGGTTACAGAAATGCTCCGGAGTTCCGACATTGCTCGATTCGTGACCTCATTACTCCCAGATGCAATCAAAGGCGGGTATTCTCACCGCACTCTACTCACTTTCAATGCGGCGAGTTTGCACGACTATTTGCTTCGGATCAAATTATTGGATGAAGGTGTTGCTGCATTTATTTTACCCGCGCTCCTGGTCCCTTTGGAAAATGATCCAATTAAGGATGCAATTGTGCGTTTTAATTTTACCTATCGCTCACCCAGCTCATAAAGTCGGAGCGCAGCTGGGCAGTTATATTTTGCTTTCCACGCTGTCGCAAAAAATCCACATGACGCCGGTGGCGTTGAAAGCCATGGTCGGCGCTATGGCCAGTTGTGCGCAGCATGTCTCCACCAAGCAGTTTATCAGTGCTGTCACTGCTGTATGCGCCGCCCAAAATATCTTGGATACTCTTTCGACTGCTTCAGTCAAAACTATCATTCGCCTCGAGTGCGTTGTTGCGGATTTTTGATAATCTCACTACCACTTCTAACTGTAATAACCCGTAGCGATGTCGGCAAAGAGTTGACGCATGCTTGCAGCTGGGTGGGTGTTAGCGCATTCCTCCAACCGTTCTCCCGCGCGATGTGCAGAAGGTTCGTGATGGCGATATTTCCTGATTCTAGTCTTGAGCGGAAGGTATAGGTTGAGTGACGAGGCTTCATTAGCTCTTCTTGAAACCCTAATTTCGGCCCCAAACGTACCACTTGTCGTCATTGAAGAGGTCTCAGCAAAGCTCCTCAGTAAATCAGGCTCAGGGAATCCACCAGAAGTGCTTGTGCCTATCCATCGTCTTCTTTCGGTAATACAGCAACGGTTTCCCTCCACATTGCACCAGGCCGCAGATGCTTTGTGGAAGGACGATGAAAGTCTGAAGGAGCCATTGATGCAGCTGATTATGTCCCTCGCGATGGTATGTCCTTCTGTGACCATGATTGTATTCCCCTCATTCAAATCGAATTATAGACACAATCCCCAACTACGGTTGAGGGCAAAGGTGTTGACATGATCGTTGCCTCTGCTGGTGCGGATGCTAACATCCGCGCCGCCGCCGTGAAAAATCTAGTCGCGAGCATTTCAGACGAAGAATCCACGGACCCCGGAGAGCTGGTGAACATTAACTGAGGCATCTTCAGCTTTGAACCTGCTGACAGTTATCCAGGAATCCATTCGTACTGCTCTGTTAGCATGTGTACTGGATACTGAACTTTCCGTCCTGAACGCACTTTATGAGACATCACCCACGCTCGCATCGATCTTCTCAGGTTCAGCACAGACCTATCTAGACCATCTCCGGCGTGCTTTGAACGCACTGGCCCCCAAACCAAGTAAATCGATTCTGAGGATCCACCTCGTTTTTCTCGGTCGTGTCATTCAGAGCATGGACAAATCCTTCTGGGACCAAGTCTTTTATCAGATTTTAGCCCCATTCCTATTGTATTCCAAACCTAGACAACATACCGCGGATTTGGTTTGGGATTTGATCAATAATTCTTTCGGCAGTGAGGACGAATATGAGCTCCTCAAGGGGTGCAAGGCAGTAGTGCAATCAGCCAAGGAAAAGGTCTCTCAAAATTCAGCGGATAAAATGAGTGAGACCAACACCACTGTTGCTTCGCTTATAGCTGGTGAGTCGTTTCTCGTCTGTTTGGAATTGTAAATCGAGTATATTTCCAGGAAACATGCTGAGCTCGAGTAAAGTCGCGCTTCACATCACCAATCTCTTGGATGGTTTGACAGAAACGAATTCCCATCCTCGCTCACTCCATTACCTCATCCTGCGTGCATTACTCGGCCAAAGCTCGGGCGAACGCCGAATTGATATCGCCCATCGGGTTCTGGCCGCCTTGAAACTCAATCATCTCCCCGAAATTGATAACTTTTCGGATGGAGATCAGCTTTTAGAGGTATCTGATTCTACCTGCGGTATATATATATATTTGACCTGTTAAAACCCACCTTTTAGTACCTGAAGGAAGGGAATGTCAACAAGGGCATTATCGCCAAACCGACTAGCAAGAATACCTTGCACTTATTACAGCTATCAACCTTGTCGTCCCTTATCTTGATACCTGATTCAGCCGCGGTTTCCCCCAATTGGTTCTGCAAATCATCCCCTGTGCGTCCCGTCTTCCTTTGCGGTATCTGTCTAATCGGTTTTGAGCAGCCGTCCAAAGAGCGAGGCTGTGGCTATGTCCAGCTTATGCGTCAGGTATATACAATGGCCAACAGCCCCGCGACACCCTTGGCCCTGGCCAGTTGGATGAACCAGAGCTTATTCACCCAGCTTGGAAATGATGCGCTGGCCTTCCTAGGCGGTCTATGGATACAGCGTCATTCTGGGTCGTCTGGCGACCTTGAAACTGTCGCTCTATCCCACGCGATGGCATTCCTCAAGGCGCATACTGAGAGCCAGGCTGGAGTCGACTTCCAAACCATCTTGCCTGCGCTGCTGGTTGCAATACACGAATCTGGTCCCCCCATGCGGAAGTTAGCTATGACCTGTATTGCACAACTACAGGAAATGGCAAAGGTACAGTTCTCGACTGTATATAAATTCGATGTCATCTATGGAAATAGTGATGGTATGTCGAACATTTATCAACGAATTCAGTCGCTCAAGTGGTAACTTGCATAGACCAGCTTCAATACCTCGATCAGCAAGATTTTCAAAGATACCTCGATACTCTCATTGGATTCGAGACTCATATTGCTCACGATGGAAATTACCTGAGTATATTCCATCACGAGCATCTCGGTGTCTCCAAGGCGGACAAGAAGCGGGATTCAGAGTAAGGCATTTCATTACTTCTTCCAATAACCAGCCAACATTTCATAGATATAAGCGCCGAATTCTTTGCTACCTCCTCTCGCATATTACTGCCCTACCGCTACTCCATGCACAACTCGGTTTGCTACAATGTGTTGAAAATGTTAAAGAGCGAACGAAAGCAAAGGCCCTACTCCCCGTCATGCAACGCCTCCTTAAGGGTGGGACTTATGATGCTCAAGATCCACAATTGGACGAGTTCGCCGTCTTGCTTCTCTCATCTTTTGATTCATCAACCGCGAATGACCTCAATGATGTCAAGAGTGTACTGTGGGGAACGTTCACCTCGTTGATATCGCATTTCCTACCCTCAGGTACGTTGATCGCCCCATTCCTATTCAGCCATTAATATAACGAAGGAAAACCCCCTTCTCCTCGTCGGGCAATTACGCAAATATTGAGCGAGGGGCTCTTCGAAGCCTTGAATTTTGAGCGCAAGACCGAGTTGTGCCAACTTGTGCTTCAGATTGGCTCACAGGACGCGATGACGGTTGGTTCATTCTCATATTTGTGAGGTATGGGCTCAATTATCCGAATAGTACCCACACTGCAAAAACCTCTTGAGCAACCTTGTCAATGAGGTCAACTTGATTGTCCATCTCCTTAGTGTGCTGGAGCCAGCGAATGCGGATGGCCCCCGGGCAAGCAAAAGGGCAAAAACAATAGAGTGCGCAACTGCCTGCCATCTGTTTCCCAGTACTAACAATCTATGTAGGAATGACGACGAGACAATTACACGCTTAACTCTCTTGGCTGAAGCAATTGGCACGAAGTCACTACCGGGGTCTCTCGAGCTAATATCGCACTTGTTGGACACTCTCCACCGCGTCATCCAATCCGTCTCTTCCACCCATGCAGATCTTAGTTATATAGAGCAACTGCTCATGTCGGCAGTCGAAAGCGCGGCCAGCCACATCCAGGTGAGTAATCAACCCAACTCAATCATTCCTCTCAACGATGTCCCAGGATATGTCCAACCTGGCTCCCAATACGATTAGATTGGACATTTTGGTAGAGCTTATCCGTGGTATGCATCATTGCCTTTGGTTGATTTCACAATAATAATGAATCACCAAAGTTGCGGACAATCCACAAACATTCCACCAGGCCTTGCTTCTCATGTCCAGCTTGACGCGTTTGGCGCCCGAGTCGGTCCTCCAGAATGTTATGCCAATCTTTACCTTCATGGGTTCTAATGTTTTCCATCGAGATGATACATACAGCTTCAGTGTCGTTCGGCAGGTGTGTCCACTTCTCCATAGACATAGTAACCCGTTCGATCTCAATCATTCGCAAGACTATCGATAGCATCGTTCCAGTCATGGTGTCATCTCTAAGGCGTGCCCATACTCAAACTCTCGAGCTTCACATTGCCTCCAAGGTTTTCCTCCGTGTATTCACCGATGCCGCAAACCACATCCCACGACATCGCCGAACAAGGTATTTTATATTTCATTCCGCGCAAGAGAAACGCTCATTCGTACAGTTTCTTCTCGCATCTGATCGATGTCATGGGCCCTCATGATTTTGCGGCTCCCATATGCATGCTCCTTCTGGAGAAGGCAGCGAATCGGATTGTTCGGCAAAATGATGACGAAATACAAGCATCCCTCGCTCTTCCAATATCCATTCTGCAACATTACTCACCTACCATACAAATCCGAGTATGTGTCTCCAATTAGCAGACGACCTACGCTCAATCTGACACAGGTTCTGGCTGAATTACTACACGAGAGCCACCGATTGGCGTCCAAGATTCTTACTCCTGGATCGGCGCAACCGGCATTCTTAGACGGTCACATGTGCGTATTATTCTATTCCATTTCATCTCATATCCTGAATCGCAACAAAGCGATGATGATCATTCCTCAACGCTGGTGACCACCTTGAGGCGCCGTGCCCAGTCGCTGGTCCTTTTCGTTGGATATGCATTAAAAGCGTCGACAGCAACCGCATCGTCCTTGGCCAACGAGTCCATGGGCGGATTGGTGTCTGCACTCATATCTCTGACGACCCTGAAAGGTGGGTCAACAACGGAAACAAAGATAGGCGAAATCGTGAAAGCCACCCACACTGCCATGACCCAGGCCATGAAAATCGTGTCCGTTTCCGATTTGATCGGTTCAGTTTTGCAGATGTTGGAATCTGGCGACGATACGGTGATTACCCTTGTACCCTGTGGCTTCTCCACGCTCACGGCGGACGAACAGGTGATCTCAGGCGCATTGGACCTACTAGCCAGTCGACTGGAGGATGTGGCGAACGATACCAGGAAGGAGATCACGCCTTCCATCATCACCATTTTGGGGTCTATCCAACGGCTCCTCGTTGTAAAAACTCCAGAGTTTGTTGTTTTGTCCGCGTATCAAGCACTCAAATCCATCTCGGTGTCTCTATCTCCTGGAGAAGAGGCCCTGGCGATCTCAATTATCCCCACGCTCATTAATGCCATCCAACAAAAAACACAGGTGCAGCCAGCTGTGGCTGCACTGGCACCGCTATGGTACTTCATTCTATACATTAATTATCTTCTGCCCTGACGCCAATCCCAGTCCCCGACTGGGCCCCCGGGTTATCCCTCATTTCCGCATTATCGTCCAAGAGGTCGTCACCATCATGCGCGAAGGGGATGGGAGTACGTCACCCAATCTATTTTTAGCGTTCATATACTCATCGAAATACCTAGCCGTCGTGGACGACTCGTTCAAAATGCTGCACGGGCTTCTCACGTCGATCCCTGCATTCTGGGGCGCGGGAGAAATTACGCAAGTCGTTACGCTCTATATGGACCACTGTTCCTCTTCGCCCGTCCCCTCGCCCGCGATGTCGACGCTGATCAAGAAGCTCGTCAAGCATGCGCCGAACAAAACGCTGCTTGCCACGGTCATCGGGCTCTGGCCTGAACTAGATGCGGTAGGTGTGGTGTCCCCGTTATCTGCATAAACTGACTTATGCCGTAGACGCGCGCGGCGGGATACTTTGATGTCCTGGGCAGAATCCTGCGCAATGCTGCTCGTCCCACGGTTCTCGACCAGCTACGCGCGTCGTTCAACGTGTTCCTGGATGCATTCGAGTCAGTCGGTGTTGTTGACGCGGATGGACTGGTATGTTCTACATCCTCTCATCTGGCGTCTGCTGAATGGAGAGGCCAGGCCGAGAGCCGGCTTGCATCCGCATTCAATGAGCTTGTTGTCAAACTCAACGAGGCCGCGTTCCGGCCCCTCTTCCGCCGTCTGTATGACTGGGCCTTCGCGTCCGAACTAGGTGCGCAGCCCAGGGATTGCCTTGTGTACCCTTCCTCTAATCACAAACACGCCAGACGCGTCGGAGCGGAAAATCACTTTCTGCAACGTCTTCAACTCGCTGCTCGATTACTTCAAAGTATGTCTGCCACCCTGGCCCCGATCATTCATCATACTAAAAACACTAAAATGGCCAGGGTCTAATGAATCCATACATGTCTCTCCTCCTCGCCCCGTCCATTGCCATACTGGGCTCCCCCGATCCGACCGCAGGCAACAGTGAGGCGCCCCCTTTATGGACGTGCATGATCAACATGCTCACGAAAAGCCTCACATTTGATGACGGAGGTACGTACGGCCCTGCGTGCCCCTGCATCACACTATGCAGGGGTACTTTCGTTCATTACAGATCGTGTGGTAGACGCTGATCCCACCCAGCATTCTGGCGCGACGACAAACTGCGGCAGCTCCAGACCCCATTGATCGCACAGCTCCCACGGTGTGTCGCCTGGCCTGGGCCCGACTCGGACGCGCGGGGGCTGTTGCAGGGTTGCCTCGACGCGCTGGCGGAGAACACAACGGACGATGCGTTGCTGAAGAGCCTGAACCTGGGCGTTCTGATGCACACGCGCGCGGAGGACGCCCGGGTGCGTGTGTTCGCGCTGGCGTGTGCGGAAGCGCTGTGGCGCGCCCATGGCGGCAAGTTCCTTGGTACGTGTGCGGTAGGCCGGCAAGTACGGGTGCACTAAATTTATGGTATAGGGCTTGCAGCAGAAACGGCGACGTTCATTGCGGAGTGTGGCGAGGACGAGAATGACCTGGTTGTGAGGGAATGCTTGAAGCTGAAAGAAACAGTGGAGAGCGTGGCAGGCAATATCAGTGGGCTGTAGTACAGATACGAAAATATAACCCTGTCGATCCAGTATGACAGGGTGTGTAAACCCATTCAGACTATCCAAGAATGCCTGAAATTAGAATTGAATTGGGAAAAAAAAATGCAGATGGGGGAGTGATAGGACAGATCATAAATGGGTTACGGAATAGATATAAAGAGCCTATAAATTTAAAAATGCATCGCGGCGCGCGCGTCCCATCGCGCACACCACTTTATCGTCCGTGTCATTATGGGCAGCAGCACCTCAAGCGAACCTCGACCCCGAATACAGCCCAAGAGCCTGTGTGGGTCGATTTTAACTCTCAGGATCCGACCCGCCGCTCCCCTCGTCCCCGTCCTGCTGCAACGCACTCTCGATGGACGTACACTGCGCCAGGAGCTGCGTAATCACCAACCTCCCACACGCATTATTCACAAACGCGCTCTGCGGACATCCACATTAGCATCTTCACCTACACCCTGATCTTCGAACCCAAGACGCACCTTGATCAACTCCTCTGCAGCAGGCCTCCCCCCCGCACGCTCCCCACAGCGCGCCAAAAATTCGTGCATCGCGCGCGAGAACACCCCCGGGCGCGTCAGCGGCGGCCATGTGTCACCCAGTTGCTGTGTGGCCTCGAATGGCGGGCTGCCCTCCGCGAGCTCCCACACCGTCGCGCCTAGTGACCACACGTCAACTTTAAGCGGGTTGTACGGCCGCGCAGAAGCATTAGATGCGCGGATCTCCGGTGCCTACGAGTGAGTGAATGGGTCAGTGAGTGAGACGGGGGAGAGGGAGGAGAGGGGACGTGCCTGCCAGTAGACCACGCCGACAGAGTCAGAGCGCAAAGGTGCGTCCTTGGTGACCCGCACGGCAGCAGAGAAATCGGCTATACGACGTTAATGATGCAATAATATACAGTAAGAGTGGATGGCTGACCAATTTTGAGCACGCCCTGAGCGTTCAGGAGGAGATTATCCGAGCGCAAGTCGCGGTGCGCAATCGCATGTTTCTGCAGGTATGTGAGCGCATGCAGGACCTGATTCCCCAATCAACTTCATTTAGAAAAGAAACCAAACACACAACGTACATCAGATGCAAACCGCGCAATGAGACGCTCATGCAACATGAGGCCATCCGCCATCAACCCTACCACGTCCGCCAGACTGCGCTCCATGAGCTCCATGCGGATCCATAGCGCGTCCTCGACGAGGTCCACATACAGCGCATCCATGCTGAGCACATTTGCATGCCACAAGCCACGCAGCACCGTCAGCTCGCGCTGCAGATCCACGAGCTTCGGTGTGCCCACTGGTGGGATCACCACCACCTTGATCGCCACCGCACGTTCCCGCCCGTGCCCCACGTCGTCGCAGTCCTTCGCCTTGGTCAGTGGCGGCAGCTTGAGCCGCGACGGGTCCTTTGTCGCCACTCGCGCGCTATACACGCTTCCGCTCTCGCCTTCTGCGATCTCACGCAGATCCAGGTAGAATTCCCGCGGGTTCACAGCATCGTCGATGAATTCTTCCAGCGGCGCGACCAATGTTGACAGCCAGCCCCGGTACCGTGGCAAGGGCGTCTGCGGTGTTGTCCCGGGCGTTGGGGACAGCAGCGCGGGTGACATGGGTTGGGCGCTGCTGATCACAATCTTTGGCCGCCCCTCACGCATATGCCTCCCTTCCTCTAGCTCCTCCTCCGATTCCTCGTCTTCCTCATCATCTGTCTCTTCCTCGGTTACTCCCCCAAACGTATCCGTCGCGGACCGCATCGCACCTGAATGCGGATGCATCCCTGTCCCCGTCCTCACGGGCGATGGACACAGCCGCGGACTCTCAGGTCCTGCCTCCGTCGTCGGCGTCTCGTGATCGTGCGACCTCTCGCTGGACGAACCCGACGCCCCGTCATCCTCACTCCCAAAGTGGGAGCTCATTGGTGAAGGAGGCAGCTGTGCGCGCTGTTGTTGCTGTTGTTGATGCTGTTGTTGTATCTGCTGTTGTGTCGGCCCTTGCTGTCGACGAACAGCAGCTGCGGCAGCCCCAACGACCACCGCGGTGGCCTTGCCGCGAGAGATGGATACCTTGCGCAGCATCGTCGGCGGTGACAGCCCCATGATCGTTGCCGTGGACAGCGTAGACGAACTGCTCCGGCTCGAGTCGCGCGTCGTGTCCCGCGTGACATCCAACATACTGTCATCCTTATCTTCCCGCTCATCTCTGCTCCGCATACTGACCCTGCTGTCCCTATCCCTATCCCTATCCCTATCCCTATCCCTATCCCTTGTTTCCCTCTGCCTCTCCTTCTCTCCATAAGTATTCACAGGCAACGTTGGCGACTCGCCGTCCGCGCTCGCATACACCGCACCCCGCTGCGAGTCGCCACGCACAAGCACGCCCTCGAAACCGCGCAGAAGTGGAGACACCGCGGATGCGGGCGGGGATGGGGACGGCGGTGAGAGTACCGGCGTGGATGCGGTGGGCGAGGGCAGGGGCCGGCGTGC
>QGOG01008419.1:0-21844 GCA_003313185.1 Collybia sp. MG36
GAGTATATTGACAAGTGCGAGCTCGACGGAATAACATTACCGCCCGCGAAGGTGTCTATCGGCGCCTCGACGGTGAAACCCAGCGAGACAATTACTGGCAACGGGGGTGGTGGCGCTACAACCTCGAATTTGGGTCTAAACACAAACCAGGGAAGCCCGACGCCTACTTCCGCTGGCAACACCAAGAGCAGCAGTGGTGGAGGAAGTGGTGCGAGCTCGGCGGGTGACTCCAACCCTCTGAGTGGAGGAAGCGGCAGTGGACTCGTTGGGGGAGCATCAAATTTGCGAGCTTTACCGGGTGTGGTGATGACCTTTGTGATAGGACATTGGCTGATGCAGACATTGTGTTTGTGACCAGCAGGCATCGTGACTTGGCAGTGGACTGAGCGCCTAAATACACCCAAATTGAACTAATGCACCTTTGACAAAATTCTAATGATCCTATCAAGACTCGTCTAATTTCAACTTGAAATTTCGACGCAAGCATCAGAGACTAGCCCATCCCAGCCTGGGGGGGCTGTAACCTGTGCGAGGTCAGCGGAACAGCCTGAGACATGGCTATGGTTCGTGATCATCAAGAGGGTGCGCTCAGGGTCGGTCTTGGCGATGCCTGACCGTGTGCCCCTAAGGGGAGCCTCTTATAAAAAACTCCAACTCTCTGCCCGGCAATATCTCTTTCGTTTCCTTTCCCGTCGCTCCTATCCCTCACAATGTTTTCAATCCCTGTCCTCGTTGGATCGCTCTTTTTCGCTGTGCATGGTGAGCTCGGGCGCGAGTAATGGGTGTGTTCATCAAGAGGTTAATCGATGTGCCTGTTGCGCAGTGAACGGATTGGCGACGAGGAGCCCGCTGGAGCCCCTGCTGATTGCCCGTCAAACGACAAGCCCGTTGGATGTGGGGTCACTTCCTACACAGGTGGGCCTTTCGTTCTCCCTCTCACTCTGTCCTTACACTTTTTCGATTCTGATCCGCAGTGCCAAGCCCCATGCGGTGGCATCGCTAACACCCTAGGCGTGAGTCTTTTCTTCAATATACCAAAAGACAGCTACAGAGTCAAATGCGAATGAACAGAGCTGCACCACCAATGCCTGCCTATGCACCAACGCGAACGGCGCAGCGCTCAAGACCTGTGTGCAATGCATCGTCAGCATTGCCCCATCGGCAAGTCTGAACGCGCAAGGGCAGCAGATTCTCGATGGTGCGTCGGCCTATCTCACTCTCTTTCCCCCATCCAACAGGGCACCATAGGGTTCGTGGGCGGTTGCGACGGCGCTGTTGCCCCAATCACACTCGGCGGCTCCGCTGGTGGTGGTGCCAGTGGTGGTGGTCTTGCGTCTCCCTCCCCGTCTGCTACGCACCCCCCGCCCTTTGCTGGGGCATCGTCATCACCAGGTTCTGCGCCCACTCGCACCGCCACCACAGGCCTCGGAAGCACCCCCAGTTCCTCCCCGTCTGGCGCCATTGCGGGTTCCTCGGGGAATGAAGGGTCAAATCCATTCAACAGTACCAACGCTGCTGGACGCGCGGCTGTGAGTGTCGTGGGGTGGGTTGGGCTTGCAATAGGGGCCATACTTCTCCTTTAAGCCTTGTGTCTGGATATTTCCAAGTTCCTCTCGTTACTACTTGCTTGGTCGGCGGACGTGTCTTATTTTTTTAACCTCTGCTTGCTTAATCTCATCCATTCTCTCTTTGTGTCGAATGGGGTAACGTACAGGCACCGTTTGATAAATCTCAGCAATAAACTACACAACCAATCCTCACTAAATTACCTGAGCAATTTCTGTTGAAGGTTGGGCGCGCCGAAGATGATCAAAATCCACCATCGCCATTTACATTGATGACGCTTTACATTTCCCCGCATTCTTGGCCATATTAGTGACGATTACTCACCCCGCAATGCGCCACGTACCTGTAATCTTCACGACCAACTTGGGTCGATTATTCGGCCCCGTTGGCACATTCTCAATTTTGCGCAGTGTGAGCATGCCGTCAATGACGCGCCCAAAGACGACATGCTTTCCGTCTAGAAAGTCGCATTTTGCTGTTGTTATAAAGAACTGGTGCGAGGCTCATGTAAGTATCGGTACTAGATTGAAGGGGAGGGAGGAGATACCTGGCAGCCATTCGTGTTGGGCCCCGAATTGGCCTGGCTGTGGGTGAGGAAGAGAAATTCATGAAAAGGAGGGGAATACCATGGAGAGCAACCCTGGGCCAGTGTGTTTTTCCTGAAAGTTTTCGTCCTATGCCAGATGGATCAGTTCAACGATGGACGATAGGGGAGCGAAGGGGACAGACAGGAAACTTGTCGCCATAGATGGAGAAAGAGCCCGTTCCGTCGCCCTTTAGAAAGTCGCCCCCTGTGCAGGTCAGTCGGTTCACGGTGGTCGGAGCAGAAGCAGGGCATGCCTTGACACATGAAATTGGGGACACTGTGACGCGTTCATTAGCTGTACGAACGAGAAATGGGATGGCATACACTCTGCAAGGTGGTCAGCACCCAGCTGAAACAAATGACACGAGCAACATACCGATGGAACGTCGCGTTCTTGTATCCTTGAGGTCGAGAATTGAGTCTGTGTAGAGTTGAAAAATCGAACAAGCGAACCACAGCAAACATACCTGTATTCTCCCGTACAAAGTTGTCGAAAGTTTTCCGCCGTCCTATCTTTGTTCATGAGTCTTTGGCTCGCCAGATGCAAGGGATCAACCAACTTTGGCGCGATGTCGCTAAAAAGCTCCATCTTGAGACGCCCTGCAGGCGTCTCTCCGATATTGACGTCCATAAAGACGATGGGTCGTGTTGAAGACATGTTTCAGTGTAGAGTGAACTGTGGACGGTGTGAGGCTTACTGCGATTACATAATCGTAATGACAGGCAAGTGAAGCCTGAGAAATCGAATGTTGAAAATCATCTTTTTCGCCTTGGAAACTTTGAACAGACTGGCAGCAGTCGTTCAGAGCCATTCTCAAGCTTTCTTCCCACCAAAAACTAACGATAACGAACGTACGAAACAACAAAAGCCCGTTCATTCTATCTGAAACGGGTCGAATACCATCATCTCACAATACCAATCTTCAATCAATTCACGTTCAATACTAGTCTACGCTGCTGCAGATGCCTACAAAACCCGGGCCCGCGTTTTTCCTCGGACTCGAGCTTGCTACGGACCAGCTCCGTGCATCGATCGTTGATGACAGCCTTGAGCTCATCGGCGTCGAGTGCGTTGATTTTGACACGGAGGTATCAGAATACAGGTGCGTTTGCGTGGCGCCTCCTTCAGCTGTGGCAGCCCGTGACACTGCACTTAGCACACAAGGCGGGATATTCACCACCCCAGGCGAAGCATACACCACACCCGTCGAGATGTGGATCAAAGGTCTTGGTAAGTCTGTCTACCCCAGTCATCGCGGTCTGCGCGCATCTAGGCCATCTGCGTAAAGCGGAAGCAAATTTTTTCTGCTCCGGCGTCTTATGCAATATCGTGGGATATCTGGCCAATTTCCAATTCGACGATCTCGATCATTTCTTGATCACCTTTATTGAATATTCCATTATTGCCGCAGATATCCTCCTCGAGAAATTACACAGGAATCATGACCTCACAAGGATAAAATCCATTGGTGGATCGGCCCAGGTAGGCTCCCGCATCCTCCTTTGACTTGGCCACCATTCACCCTCCACATCCAGCATGCATTGGTGTGGTGGAAATCAACCACCGTGCCGTCCCTGTCTTCTCTAGATCCCCATCTCACACTCAGCACACACTTCCCCTCACACACTTTCTCGCTCCCCAACACCCCCATCGCTCAAGACACCTCTTCACACAATCACGCGCTTATAATCGAGAGCCGCCTCGGCGGACCCGACCGCATGGCCGCCCGGGTAGGCGCCTGTGCCGGTGCCTCCCTGATCGCCGCCCAGCTCATGCGCGTGCGTGAAGAGCTGACGCAGGACGTGTGGAATAGGACCGGGCGTGTACAGCTGGCTAGCGCGTTCTTCAGCAGCCTAATCGCAGGGAAGTGGATGCCCATGAGCGAACCCGAGGCGTGCACCACCGGTTTATGGGTGCACGGGGCGGCCGGTCAGGGCGCGCCGGGGCAGCCGCAGGGCCCGGCCCAGGGTTATTGGGACGAGGGGATCCTGGATATTGTGGGTGGGAATCGGGAGGAGGGGAGAAGGGTGCGTGGGTGGTTGGGTGAGGTTGATATTTCCGGTGGCGGGCGACGCGCGGGGAACGTGTCGAGATATCTGGTGGACCGCTATGGTTTTGATCCTGGTACGCCTCCTGTCCTCCTGTCTGTTTGTGGCGGTATTTTGATCTTTCTTCCAGATACTATTGTTGCACCGTTTACCGCTGACTTTCTATCCAGTTACCTCTCAGTTTGCCCCTCCCCCAATGACGCCGTCTTATCATTCGGCCCCATGGACACCCTCATGACACCCGCACAACATTACATCCCCACAAGACTATATAGCCTCATCCCCCATCCCGCACAAGAGGCCGGAGACAAGAAGCGCTATATTGCTGTTCTCTCCAGCCGGAATGCCGACGTTCCTCGAGCGCTTGTGCGCGACATGTACACAAAGAGTTGGAGTGCATTCGATCGCCTCGTGGCTATCGTACCACCTGGAGGCTCCATCGGGTACATCTTTTTGCTCATCTTTACTCGATAATGCTGACGACATTATCATAGACTGGATGACAAGCTCTTCTCTTTCTGGCACTTGCAAGGCGATAGTTACCCCTTCTCACACGTCAAAGGGATATTTCGATTCGAAACCGGAATCAAGGTCAACGAGTTTCGCGACCTCCGCGCCAATCCGCGCTGCCTCCTCGAGAGCCAGGTCCTCTCTTTCCGCGTCAAATGGTCCCGCATGATCGCCACCGGCGTCCTTGGGGCTCGTAAGAATGCCCCATCCCCCGCCCAAGTCACACCACTCCCTGGGCGCTCAAGCTCCGTCACCTCCAGCCTCGGTCTACCGTTCGATCCCTACGACCACACACCGCTCCCTTCAAGGATCCTCTCTACAGGCGCTGCGGCCAACTTCCCGAGCGTGTCCAACCTGGTGGGGGACGTATTCAATGCGCCCGTGTTCGTGCCCGCGACGCAAGTGGATTCTGCACAAGTTGTGCCTCATCGTAATGCTCCAGCGCAGGGGTACCCCGGGCGCGCCGCCCTTGGCAGCGCGTACGTTGCGCGGTGGGTGTGGGGCAGAGAGGCGGGTGTAGGCGGACTGAGTGTGTTTGAGGACGAGATGAGGCGGTTGCTGGGGAAGAGGTGGGTCAAGACGGGTGGCGTGTCGCTGCGCACGAATGTGGGAGCCGGCGCAGGGCTGGGGGTTCCTGTGGGGGGAGGCAGTGGGGCGAACAGTGGAGCAAGTACGCCTTATGGGGGGAGGTCGGGGCTTGGGGCGACGGTGTTCGCGGAGGAGGAGGAAGACGAGGAGATGCAGATGCAGATGCAGATGGAGCTCGAAAAGCAGAGACTTGGGGTGGTGCCGGGCGTGGGTGGGATGTACTCCCCATTCGGCGACGCCTCCTTCCCCTCGAGATCAAGAACGCAGACGGCATCAACAATAGATACGACAGGCTCGAGCTCGGCAGGGCTTGCGCCCTCCACCGCCTTCACCACGCCCGACCTGGGAATCATCAGCCCTGCTCTCGGGACAAACCCAAACGGACAACCCTCCACACCGACACCACTGACACCCGTGGTGGCGCTCGCAACCGCCGACGCGGAGGCGCAGGTCGGGTTGGCCAAGGTCGCAGAGCCGGATTTAGATGCGTTTATGACTTATGCGGCGATTGTGCCCGAATACTACCGGCTAGAGAACATGCTCGTGAAAGGGATCGTGTGACCGGCGCATGAGATTGTTGGATTTTATTCCTGTTTCTACCTACTGCTTACCCCGTTTTTTTCTGTCTGTGTAGGGCGCCGCTTTTTTATACCTGCAATAAAGTTGGTGCGAGAACCTCGTCCTGTATGTGTACATTCGGACGGAGGGAGATATGAAAAAGTATATAGTAGACCAGAGTAGGTACCGAAGCAGCTGTGGCATTCATCTGTTGTGTTTTTCGCGCGTAATTTATTAGGCGAGGCGGCACCGACATCCTAACGCATGAGGTTGGCAACAGTGGTTCAATCAGGGTACTTCCGGGGGTGCGCGCGTAATCATATGCTCAAAACTATGACTATCATTTCCACGGTAAAACATTCCTACTCATACACAAAAGCTATCACGATGAAAACAACCTCAAACGCAACAGTACATCATTCAAACGTCAAGGTGGACATGGAGGGATTCAGCGGAGCATCTGGGTTGCGGGAACACCCTTTGGTACAGGCGCATGGGGCACGGGCGCGTGCGGTGTCTTGATCTTCAAGCCTGATTGAGATTGGGTGAGGTTAGTGCGGGTAGGGTGACGGGAAGTAGATGCCGCACCGAGGTCCTCAGCAAGAAGGGACGCGCCCTTCTCACCAACAAGCAGCGCGGAGGAGTACGTGTTTGTCCCGAGATTGTCCTGGATGTCTGATGAGATGGAGCACCAGAATAGAAAAGGAGGACATACAGGGCAGATACTCAGGTCAACACATTTGAGGTTTTGGGTTCCTGAAATATCACAGGATTGAGACGGTGCATGTCGACATGATTGGGGGAAACAGACCAAAGACATTCAAGCGGCCGTCGACGACACCACCCTCCTCCCGCGGTTTCATGGCACACGTTCCTATTTCAAGGAGATTAGCAGATACATGAAGTGAGGGTGCGTTACATACCGAGACTGTGCCAGGTAGTCTCGACGTGGTCTGTGCCAAAGAGGGTTGGCAATAGAGCTTGTGATGTCGTAGTTGCACACACCTGCAATCCAGTCATCGATGGCCTTGTCGTCTTCCTCTGTGTACTTGATGTCATTATGAGACTTTTCTGGGTTGAAGGGCTCTCCGGGCCTGCGCACGGAATGAAATCAATAATGATGATATGAGGCTGGGTTAGCACCAACCTGTGCCAGGTGCCCATATGGATGCCAACTGTGAACCCATCGGGAAGTAGCTGCTTCGCAGTCTTGATATCAATGTCGCGCGTCGCCGCAGACGAAGCGGGATGGAAGTGCGGGTGGTGCGATGTCAGCTCCCCACGGAATGCTGGTAAACCCCACATCATGTCATCTGATATCCAGCTTTGGGGTATGGCAGGACGTACCGTCCATGCGCCGAGCGATCTCACGCGTCTTCTTGTAGCTCCATCGGATGGGTGCAAAGTCAGCCTTGTGGTTCATGAAACCGCTGTCAAAGGTGGGCTCCTTATACGGGCTAGACGAAGAGATGTGAATCTGAAGGAATATTAGCTGAGGCTTCAGGGTGTCGGGGGGTGGACTCGTACCTTGCCACGGCTCGCCGGATATTCCTATTTAGGGTCGATCAGAGGTCGGAGGACTTTGGCAATGGTTGAAAACACTTACGAGGTATTGGAACCTAGGTATGAATAGATTTAGCATACATAAAATAAAAAGCGTGAGCTACGCACATGGTCATATATTTTCCGGGAGGGAGAAGTGCATGATCGGCGTAAGCTGTCTCATACGTCAATAAGATTCAATGTGTATGGGGACGACACCCACCTCCTGAAACGATGGATCCGAACCTATTGATCAATTAATACTACAGCAAAAGAAGATGCTAGGTGTCACGCACATCACGGGTTTGTCTGGCTTGTCCTTGAAGTAAGTGTCCCAAAGCTTGTTGAAATCAGGGCCCATTTCCTTCAGTTCCTCCTCCGTGGGCCGAATCTTGAACCCAGCATCGATGGCGTTCGACGAAAGCCTCGCTTTTTCGGGGCTCGTTTCCCATTCGGCAAATAACTGTATGTGTCTTCGAGTGAGATCTTCTGCGAAGGTGGATGCTTGCAGACCTACCTCTTTCCTGACCTCGGGGTCACCACGAAGGAAGTCGTCCAGGGTGGTGGTCTCATTGGACACACGGTAGACTAACGCAGTCATCAGCTAGCATTCTATGAAGTCACACGAGCGGGCTTACTCGAAAGCGTGGTGTAATGGTCTTGGTATTCCTCACTGACACCGAGTTTAGCTCCTATTCAAAGCCCAAAGGGGAAAACATACCCGACACCTGGGAGATCACTGACGACCTTGATGTCGTGCTTCTTAAGGAGGCTTGCAGAGCCAACACCCGAGCGCTCGAGGATCTGGGGCGTCCCAAGCGTGCCACTGCTGAGCACAACACACTTGCGTGCCCGTACGATCGTCTCTTTGATTTGGCTTCCATGGACACGGTTCCTGGCCGGAACGTATGCAACACCGACTGCCTTGGTGCCCTCAAAGATGACACGTGAGACACGTGCGTTTGTACGCAGGTAAAGGTTGCTTTGGACATCCATAACACTGTGGACGTAGGCTGTGCACGCGAATGGTTTAAACGACCGCGACTTGGAAATTGTGGATGCACGTACCCGTGGCAGCGTCACTGCGCCTTCCCGTGTGCCTGTTGATGTATTTTGCCCAGATTTCAGCAGCATGGGACGTATCCAGGTCTAATGATTACGGATTATGGGGAGGGCTTTTCGGTATATGGGGCTGGGTTACCTTGTAAATCATCTAAATGGACAGAATGAATACCACATTTTGTTTTTTTGGGGTTGTAAACATACCACTGAAAGGGATTCCAACGGCATCTGAGGCCCTCAAGAAATCCTGAGCGAGCGCGGTGATGGTCCCTCCATTGCTAATCGCGATTGGTCCGTCATAGCCATGCGTATCGTTGTTGGCGGGCTTCTGGTAATTCTCCAACTTCGGGATATTTTTAGAAATAGTGCTTCCCAGTGGCCTATTTCGCTCACCCGTTTCATAAGAGGCAGGAGATCTGCAGGCGCGTTTCAGTCACAATGAAGCTTTATGGGGCATGACATTACCTTTGGCAGTCCAGCCCTCAGTTTTGAAGTCGTCTGCGGGGAATGTCAATATTTGATAGCAGAGGATATTTTTTGGACGAACTCCAATCGGAAGCTGATGCCTGTCCGAGATGTCAGATCTTGAATGAAAGGGTGCTACTTTAGCCATACCCTTGTGTACATCTATCATTCGAATAGCTCTTGTAAGCCAACCAACACATGAGGCAACACTCGTGCCAAACACACCTGGAAATTGATGCTATAAACAGATGGCAGTCAGTAGACATCAGTAGATGTGTAAATTCGCAAATACCTGCTTCCACCACCTAATGGAATTTCACGAACAGCGATTAGCGGCACGATTGGAGGACACCCAAACGACCATCTTACCAAGGATATTGGCACATCTAATCAGCAGCGCATTAGGTACTATTATATGTGTGATTTCTTATGACGCACGGGACAATGCTCTGCCTCCCTCGCAGGTACGAGGATGCCATTGTGTCAGTATAAAAAGTCGCCTTGTCGTTTCTGGGTGGTATGGGTTATTCATAAACTAATGCCGGAGCTATTGAAAACTCACACTCCATCGCGTTGCATGTTCTTGACATAGATGCCAGGTCTTCCAACATGAGTTGTAAGAGTAGGACCTCAAGTCAGAATTCGGCCACAAACCTATAGACCCAAGGGTCATCGCGGTTGTTCGCCCCCCCTGTCGGTTGTAAGAGAGTTGAACACCAGAAGAATTAATCAGACATGCCTTCAATGAGCATAACCTTCAGGTTTGGGTCCGCGTATGCCAGCCTACCGGCAACGACACATCCTGTGCAGAGACTGGATTGAGCCGAGCATAACATATACGCTGCGCAACAAACCTGCGGGTCCGCCGCCGGCTACGATAACGTCGACCTCTTCGGGATGGCCCATAGTTATTTCGATGTCAAATGGATGGTAGTTGAATAAGAATGATTCTGGGGATCCCAAGGTATCCAGAAGGCCTTTTATAATGGCCTAGCAAACTCCGAACGGATATGCATATCTGTAGATACTCAGACCCAGTGGGAAAAGCGATGGTCGCCACCATCATATGATGGAGGGGGATACCAGAACAGAGGAGCAAAAGGGATCACGCTCTACGGTTGGGTGAGTATATTGACCCATGAGAGCTTACCCATACACATAAATGGATATTCTATCCTTGGAGCTCACAGAAGATGCCATACCGTGGCCGAGCTACAACTAGGTCCCACAAGATTGAGAAGTGCAAACACCGACAGGTGGTCAGATGAGATGATATGGGTTCACTGGTTGAGCGGTGGATCGGTATGGTGTGTGAAGGTTTTGGTCCGTTGGAAGGCAGCGTGACTTGAAATTGGGAGACTTCGGGAACATCTATTGAATGCGGGGTGAGCCCGATCATCGAAGTCATAGGTGTCAACGTAATCCAATAGAGATATTCGAATTTTGCTCCTTTCTGCAAACAAGGTAGATTAGGGTTCGCAGCATGGTAGCCTCAAATCCATTTCTTGGAACGACACGATTAATCTCGCAGTCATATACATGACACCTGGGGAGGCACCAACAAGGGAATATTTGGTCAATAATTCTGGGTCGTGAGATAAATTCAAGAAGCGGCCCGCTGATCAGTGTTACCTACTTGAATTCACAGTAGATGAAAATAACTCCCATCAGTGGATTGGTTGAAGGTTTTTCCCTTGTCACGAAAGCCAATCCAAAGCGGCGGCCAATGTTAGATCCAAGATGGTGTTGGTTAATTTCTGGATGATGAAGACCTGAGTGGGAAAAATGATTCACCATCCTTGAGAGCCCAACCGGCAACAACATGGAAGAGAGATAATAAGACAACGCTTTGAATGATGGTAGGGAACCTCGATAAAAGGGGATTAAAGAACTGCGTCTACTCCACCGAGACAAGGCTTCCGACGGGTAAGACATTGGGGAAGATAGTCTCACCAGTCACTGAACGCCACTTACCACGGTGGTCAGTCCATGGAGAGATGGATAATTTATAGACCAGATTTTCCAGGTTCTGTATCAGAACTGAAGCACTGCGTTGTCGCTTAGGCTTGACATTGCCGAGTTACGACCCTCAATTCAGGTCGTTCGTTTTCCTTAGAGCCTCGGGGGATATAGAGAGTTGGTGGGAACACAAGAACGGGGTGAGAGCAGTAATCCTGCGATACATTGATTGATATTCAAGTAGCGCGTGCCTGCGGGCGGAGTCGTTCAGGCCTCACACAAATGGTGCTCCCGCCCGCAACACCAACGCGAAGCCCATGGTCATATCGATTCCATAGACCATAAACAGTCGATTGAGATAACGCGTGAGATTGCTAGGATATGCAAGTCACTTTGCAAAGAGATCATGGTTGGGAGCCAGCAGGCAACACCGACATGCACAGGATGATGAGCTCACGTGAACCACTCATCAATGGATTCCATTTCAATTTGTGACAGTCTTTCTCTCAACACTGCATTACTTAGTTCCATAGTCCTTCGCTTGGGTCCTACGCCAGGGCTAGCTTTTTGAGCTTTCACGCTGGATATTGATGCGCAACGGCCTCCAACTCGCCTAATCTACCGGCTGGACCCCAATGGCAGAGAAGCCACTACCAGCGGTTCCCACCTCGCACGCACTTTCGATTCCAGCCCGAGCCCATCAGTCGCAAATAATTCGGCACCTATTTTCTGATGTACAGGATTCTGAAATCGGCAGCAAACGAGAGGAGTGGGCTTCCTCGTTGGAGGACGCACTCGACAGTCTGGGGGAAAGCATGGCGTATGGTGGCTGGCTGCAAGGAGCACGAGAGAGAACGATGCGCGAGAATCATGCGGAGCTTGCCGAACGGAAAGAATTTGGTTTACCTGCGGGTGGACGGTTCTCACTGGATGGTGGACATGATTCCCCAGAGGAGCCTTCCGGATCTTGGGGTGGTCGCGTGAATCCTCTAGAGCATCTGCGGAAACTGGCCTCTGAACGTTCAATACCACCCTCCTCAAAACCATTTGGGAGACATTTGCTATTGTGCTTAACTCCCATGGGTGGTCTGGTACCCAACCCCTCTGAAGAATTCGACTTGACTACCATCCCACTGCCGGCCAGAATTGGTTGCGTTTTCAAAAAGGGCATCTTCTCCCTTCCGGATAATGATGCCGAGGTCAGTGACATCATTTTGCACGGATTCCCTGAGGGTTTGTGGTATCCAGACGCCGATTTATTCTTCTGATAACTCGTTTCTGTCCAGTCGAATCTGCCATGCAGCTGGTGGGGGGAACCTTCACATTCACAGGCATCACATCACCCTCGCAGCATAGCTTTCTCCGTGAAGTTCTCCGGGTAGCAGTCTACTTGCATCTATCGATCCTATTGGAACAACATCTGCTCACGGATTTTGGCGTGCTCCTCAAATTTCCCCGGCCAAAGCTTCCTCCAGCTTCGTTGTCTGTTCCAACCCGCCCTGCCATCGACCAGGGGCCTGAGCCTAGACCAAAGAACTTCACGTCTTTGATACCTTCTGGGATATTTTCACTCTTCTCTAGGAAGAATCTTACCTATCGGGAGACACCTCCGGGTTCTATGTTCGGTCGTGGGGGCTCGCTCGATCTTGCCACCACTTCAAATGTCAATCAGTCATCTTCGATAGACGGCAACACAACTAGGGCTCGCCGGTTTTCGTTTATTTCAGATAGAAGGTCTTCTTTTAGGAAGCCCCTTGAGGATAAGGATGACCGAAGCCAGCCCTTCAATTCAGCACTAAGGCGTATTGACGCCGGTAAATCCTTCCTCTCCACCTCGGTGGGCGTAACATTCGCCCCACCTCAGCTCCTTGTTGAATTAGCAGAAAAGGAGAAAACAAAGCCTGATAGTCGGCTCAAAGGGGATGAAAAGGTGGGACTATCAAGTATCCGCGGCTGGGATGGATTGGACGCTTGTGGACGAGGCATGTCTGGAATGCTGGGTTTCGTGAGGCAACAAGAGTTATCCATTTTGTTTTCACAACACACACCCCGTTCTATTGTTTTTCAACCTGAGGCTACTGCGCCCAATGAACCTCCAATGCCTGTCGCGCCCTGCGGCCGTCCACGTTTAGTCACATATCGATACTATTCCTCTAATCCACTGGAAGACAAAACTCTCTATAGCATGATCTCCGGCCTTATCACGACCGCACAGGAACCATGTAATACGGAGGGTTGCCAATTCCAACGCGGTGAACACGAGCTGCGTTTCGCCCATGGCTCTTTGCGGATCACCGTGAATTCTCATAGGTATGAAACGGGGTCGCCTGGGAGAGGCACCAACTCGTGCACAGTTTGGCAAAGCTGTGCTGTCTGTGGTCGCGAATCCAGCTGCATTGAAATGAGTAAAGGCACAAGGTGAGTTCGACCAGCGCCTTGAGTTTATCACTCATTTCCTTGTAGGCTATTCTCATTTTCCAAATTCCTGGAGCTATTAATCTATTCCCCGGTAATCTGTGTGTTAACGCCTGACCTTTGCGAACATACTTCATCACCGCCAAAACCTTGGAAGGAATTACCAGGCCCACGTCTGAACATCGTTCGCCATTTTGCACTTGATAAATGGGCTGTCTCTTTCAAGTTGGCTATTATTGAAGATATCTTCGAGCTGCGTGTTCCTCGGCTCCAGATAACTCGTAGCAGTGACAGAGCATCAAGAGGCTCGTCTGATATGCAGGTCGGTATCCAGGAATTAGCAGAAGCGGAGCACAAGCAGCTTAGACGTGAAATCAAACGGTGGTGGGAAGGCGTCTCAGATCACATAGATCAGCTGGTATGTACAATTTATGCAGACGCTATCGTATGTTCATATGTCCCAGGAGAGCATTTTGGGGGCCAACGATTTGAAAGCATTTCGCAAGGCTCTTCCTCGACTACCCTCGGAGGATGATGCGTATGAAGAATCTGAATCTGAAACCCCTCAGTCTACATACTCGGCTGGTCTACCGCCCCTTCCACCAAGCACGCCTAATTCCCCGTCACAAGGCGATCTGAATGAATATTTTCCTATCGCGACTACATCCGTCACACAGGCACCCCCGCTGACACAGAGCCAAGCTGATCCTGCGCAGCTGCTATCCAATCTCCGACATAATTTTCAACGATCTGAGCAAGCACTTTACTCCCAATTGTCACGAACGTCAACATCTTCCTTAAATGATGTCCGACGGTCGTTCCTTTCCTCAGCCCAAGGTGCCCGACGTCGATTACTTGCATGGCAAAACAAGCATTTACCTACTGTTGGAAAATTTGACTCGGGGAAGGAAGTGAAAATTGATGAACCAGAGTGGTGGAAAAAAGGTTGTCATGCTGTGCCAGGCGCGAATGTTATTGTTCGGGAAGATGACTGGGGTAGCATTATTGCGTTCACTCTCAGGTAAGCCATGCCCCCCAACCCATATATCTCCATTCCCTCAAGTACAATAGTACCGCGGATTATCATAGAGAGCTTTTGAACATGTCTATAGCACGGGCGCAAAGCTCTACGGAGTCATCTGCCTCCTCACCCTTGTTTCAAACACCACAGCCATCATTCTTTTCTACAGCCACCGGATATCGACTATTTACATCCTCTGCACCTAAACAGCCAGACCCGGATGAGGAGGACGTTGTTTGGCATGAACCTGAGGCCTACTCGGCTGTTATAAGTCGCAAGGAGCACCCGCGCGATGCTACATCCCTCCTCTCTTTCAGAGAAGTCCTCAGACAAAAATCACCATTGGATTTGTCAAGCGGACTCCCACTGTCTCGGTTTGGGACGGTGGGAAGCTCCACCCCACGGCTTGCGAACGGGATTCCGCCATCCGCCTGGGCAAAACCAGAAGTTCAGATTAGTAAACATGCCGCCGATGGTGAAGTAAGCGGGTTGCCCGAAGCAGCAGAAGCAGCAGGCAAGATACTACAGGACCTCGATGTGGGTTTAGGCGAGTTATCACGCCCGAGCTCAGTGATGTCAAGCTCGTCGACAACGTCTAGCTCTAGTATCGATGCTCACATACGGCGCGGGAAGGCTTCTTCTATTATCTCTGTTGAAAGTGACATGACCATAGGGCCAGAAGCTCGTGTTAACCCACGGTCTCCAACACCCCCGCCCAAGGACGATTCAGACTCTCGGCAAAGAGGATCAGATATTAGCAGTGCTCCCTCTGAGGGCCAATCCGCTCCATCCTCTCTCGCAACCACATTGACAAGTAGCTTGGGCGTTGCTATGCGGTATGTGCTGAATACTCCCGAGAAGACCCGAGGAATCTCCCCGATAACTAAGCACCATCACGGCTTACTGTCCGCCGAAGCAGCTCATATTGATGAGCGACCTCATATCAAATATGATTGGACAATTGGGAAGCGGCTCAAGTTCAGCTGCACAGTTTATTACGCAAAGCAGTTTGATGTCCTCCGGCGTCGCTGCGGCATTGACGATGTATTCCTGAAGAGTCTATCTAGAAGCGCTAATTGGGCGGCCGAAGGGGGCAAGAGCAAATCAAACTTTTGGAAGACATCCGATGATCGCTTCATCATCAAAACGTTGGTCAATGCGTGGAACGTTGCTGATCTGTAAGTCCACATACGCTGCGACGGGATTATCTTGATCCTCTGCCTAGGCAGGTCTTGATTGACTTGGCGCCGTCGTACTTCCGATATATGGATACTTCAGCCAATAAGGCGACTGTGCTTGCGAAATTGATCGGGTTCTATACCATTGAAATTCGCAATCTGGAAACAGGGACAATACAATCCAAGGCGGATCTCCTTGTAATGGAAAATTTGTTTTACAAACAGAACATTGTCAAGACTTTCGACTTGAAAGGTATTCAAGGTCGTAAAGTTAAAGCAAGTACATCCTCGGTCGCTCAAAACCCAAAAACCTTATTCGATGGGGAATGGATCGAAGGTGCTTTTGCTTTTGTGCTTCCCTGGTTCCGACGGCTCACTCGTTCATAATCAGGCCAGCAGCGGACTCTCATGCTTGTCCGGCCACACTCCAAGTGCGTTCTGCGGGAGGCAATCAAGAGTGACGCCGAGTTCCTGTCAAAGAGTAACATTATGGATTACTCCCTTCTCCTGGGGGTTGATGAAGAACGCAAACAGATTGTTTGTGGTTTAGTAGATACCATTGGTACGTGGCTTGATCTCTATAACTATACCCCGCTTATAAACTCTTAGGGAGTTATACATTTGCCAAGACACTAGAGTATAAGGCGAAACAGGGCCTGAACTCTGGCAAAGATACTACAGTCATTCCTCCTGCAGAATATCAAGAACGCTTTGTCAATACGCTTGAAGGTTATTTTATAGCATGTCCTGGTTCGTTCAACACTATTAGCCCTTGCTTTCGTTTTTACTGAAAAAACTCAACCAGACAAATGGTCGAAGCCTCTCGAGGAATCCATGATCATTAGCGATCCAAAACTCCTCCCAAGTGTCCTATGAATACACAAACCCACGCGTAATTATTCATTTGTATCTGCGGCTCCTCTCGGCCCCATCACGGACTTCTGCACTGTATCGCATAACACGACGACATTAAAAACTCTGTAACAACTCTTACAACATATAATACACGGAAATAATTGGGCGGAATATATCTGAGCTCCAGCTTTCAAAACCCAGAGTAAAATCCTAATTTGCGCGCAGGCAGGCATACCCTACGGCCCCTAGATATAACAAAGCAAAACACCACTAGCGAAAAGCCAATCTCAGGCTTGGAAACTTTCGACAAACTGTCAATATTTCAACTCTGATTCCTGACGACAAGGCTCTGTGGCCACCACGAATCACCCAGATTAACCGGAAAATGTCTCTTGAAAAGGACTTGTCCGGGAAATTCCTCCAAAATTCCGGGGCAAGCCCGGTTTATCTGGCGACTCGCAACGGGACTTCATTGAAGAATGAATTGGATCAAGGTCTGATATCCATGGACGATGGGGGCTCTCATGATTCATCCGACGCGCTTGGTCTTCTGGGGGAATATGAAGACTCGAATCTAAACACTTCACGAGATACACCATGGACGACCTTGCTTCCGTGCGTTCAGGCCGATTCGACATTGGTCTCACCCTTGTATACCGAAACAGATCAGTGTTGTTCACCAAAGACTCCTGTTGTGTTCCGGAAACATTCCCGTACAAAACCACATCCCTATATGCGCCCGGCTCTCATGGACGAAAAGACTGGTAGTCGGGCTTGGAGCGAAGAACCGTACCCGTCCGATTTCTCGACCTTTCCTATTCTAAGCCCATACTGTGCCACTCTGGGGAGCTTAGCGGAGGAGTCTCTTGGAGAGATCCATGTGCCGCCATCTAGTAGTCCTCCCGAATGGTCTTCACCAGCGTCTTCTGAATCAAGTTCTCCGCTCTCGGATCCAAACCCCACCCAAGATATGCTAATGCTGAAATCTCACTGCTCTGGCTCCTCTCTTAGTACATCTCCTGGTGACAACAGTTTAGTGTTTCCTCGACCCAACCCTGGCGCAGAGTCGAGGCTCCCCATTCTCCGCGATAATTTCTCCAATGAGTTGTATACACTTTTGCTTCAGGCCAAACAGTCAAGAAACGGAATTTGGGATGGATCTGAGGAAGTCAACACTATCGTCGTTCAAGCTACCCCAGATAAGGGCGTCCGTGCCCCAAAAGCTTGTTTTGAAGATTCAAGCGTCCTGGAAGCTCAATTTTCAAGTCCCACAAGTGTCCGATCCGAAGAAAGGTGACTTGGGCGGGTCATAAAAATCACGCACTGATAATTTACCTTTCACAGCCCAATGGAAATTGAATCGGATGGCCCAACGTTTGCTAGCCCCTCCCCCGAACAGACTTCTCGTATTCCCAAAAGACGGAGAGCAACACAGGACTGCGATTCAGTTATTCTCTCCCGCGGACATAGCTCTTGTTCAACCGACTCAATCGGCAATCCAACGCCAAAAACTAAGATCCCAGCGGAATACCGTACTATTAGAAGGGCAGAATCGTATACGGCCCAACGCCAACCATCAAATGGTAGTCCTGTCCGGAAAAAGCAGAAACTCTGTGGGCCAACCACGCCCTCCTACACTGACAAGCTCGTATTCAGATCAGCAAGTTTGAGGCGTGCCGAATCACTTCGATCCACTGATGATAATATGGTAAGCTCAAATATATTTCTCCTAGTGGCTCAATCCTCTCCCTTGAAAGATACCAACAGAACCAGCTACGCCGACGTATCAGACCCATTCTGCCAGGCCTCGAGCTCTCCCGGTTCCGATAATAGCCCCTCCTGACCAGCATATCGCTGCCTTACCACTTAGCCCGGAGGCACTTGCAAAGTCAAGACTGCTGAGATTAGTGGAGCGAGATATTACGGGAAGAGAGCGGGACGAATTGCCTACGAACCTGCAGACCGGTGCCGATCTAGTAACAGACCCTAGCGACTTGGGAAGGATAACCTACAATGGTGAAGTACCTGGAGAGGCTATGAGCGATGATGCGGATGATTTCGACCAAGATAGATGGGATGATATGCTTGGGATTGGAGCAGCATTAAGATCCAAGGTTGTTGAATGGATGCTCAAGGTTTGACTGCAAAGGCATCGATCTTGGGACCCGCGTCTCACTTTCCTATCTCATCCTAGGTTCTACCAGTAACCCCTCACTTTTCCCGCCCGAAGCTCCAATCTTCAGCGTCTCCAGTATCGCCTGTGTCTTTTTCCACGTCCACCTCAACGACTTGTTCCCGTTCTGCGTCGTTCCTTTCCACGAGTACAAATCTAACCGCCGAGTGCACATCGCCTCTGGGCGTCTCGAATCTCCTCGACCAACTGGCCACCTCCCCTGAAACAAGATTTCACGCTGCTTATATGTTCCTTCGTTACTTTTTCCTTGTTATGGGGGATTCTCCTCAGAGTCCGGCCTCGCGAAGGAATGCCGCCTCAGAGACTACGACCGAATCGGAGCAGGCTAACGATGGGTGGGAGCTTGTAATTTGGGACATCGCCGTTGGGTGTATATCTCTCAGCATCAAGGTATATACCCACTTTTTCGCGTGCTCCGCCAGTTGAAAGCATTCTGCCGCGCTAGTTTCATAGGGACTTTTTGGAACCATTGCTCCCTGTTTATTCTTATGAATTCCAAGCACTCGCTCCCCATCGACCGTCGCATCGAGATTTGGAGGTTGTTCCAAGTCAATTCATCCTAGAACTACCCTTCTAATCCACTTCCTAGAATGCGCAACGGGATGTACTCGAAGCATTCTCCTACCATCTCGGCGTGACGCCCCAGGCTTTCATGGACGACTTATGGCTCGCGCTTTCATCCCTGCGCCTGCTACTCGACTTCAGCGGCGCCTGGAAAACAGTTAGGAAACAAGCATGGGGTGTCCTATTCGATTCTGTGCTAGGTCAGTAGGGCCCCAATCTCCGGTTTTACCAGCTACTGAAAGCACCTTCCAGAGCCGGATGTTCTTCAATTTCCTATTTCACTACTCACAGCGGCGGCAGTCATTGAAGGTATTATCACAACTCTCGTTTTGAAATACGAGTCGGAGGCAGGATGGTGTGGCGAGGTTGCCCAGTGGGGCAGATACCGAACTAAAGCCCAAGATATACCCACGTATATTGCTGACAGAAAGTTGGAGCTGCGCAACAAACGGGTCCAACGGGCGGAAAGGGAAGCTGAAGGTGTTGTTCAAGACATTCAAGCCGCGCTAAATATCAAACATGTACGTGACCCGCGAATTTTGTATAGCTGTGACTTATAACATCCACTAGGTGGACCTGGAGCGGTGTCGAGGGTGGTTATGGTTGTAGTTGTATAGATGTATCGCGGTGTCGGGTCCCAATTACAGAGCCCAGTGATTGCATAGAAAGAAGTCAGTTATAGGGCTGGAATCAGGTCTTGTTTCAATAATCAGTTGAATCAATGTTCTATCAATTTCTATGTGCCACCTGCACATCGTACGATTAATCATCGCCTGGCTCTCGTGATACTATCAGTTACTGTTAGTTCATAGGGCCCCCCATTTCGGAGACTTCTCAGAACTAGATATCTCTCTGCACCATTTCCTCCCATACTTCACAGGTGGTCTTCTATGTCAATAAAAATGAGTTCTACCAGTTACTGTGGTGATTCGTGGATTATTCGTTGAGTCCCGTCTGAGGCGGAATGTCACGCTCAAGACCCCGTTATGGTATACTCAGGGTCTCTCAGGGCAAACAACCGCAAGAAAATTGTTACTATCTTGTGACATCCGAAATACAGGGCCCTCCGAACTAATGGTCAGTGATAGTACATCATACATACATCGCAGCATCGATATATCGGGTTCTTCCCACCATTGCAATAGCCGTATCGGTAATGAATTTAAAATTTCAACGTGAACCGCCGGTGGACCCCCCTCATCGTTCGTGGTCCTCAAGCCTATGTTTGTGACTCTCTACCGCTTGACTCAACAAATAGCGAATTTTCGTTCGACGGCAATGCCTGAAAAACTCGTCGCGATCGCGGGGTTCAATAAAGAACGATTCTACGGTTAGGCGCAGGCATCTATTGATGTTTCCTGGGCTGACGTCCACGTCATGTCTTGCCAGTAGTAGCTCTACGACGCCTACGTCTTCATGAAGTACTGCTTGTTCTAGTGGTGTCCTGCCATCGTTGTCACGAGAATTGACATCGATATCCACTCTCACTGAAAGGAGCTTCAAAACTTCGGAGTACCACGAGTTGGTCGCTGCCCAGGAGGATGATGGCGCTCTGCCATCATGGCTGCGAGAGCTAACATTGACATCTTCCTTGGCTGATATAAGCTTCGCAATTTCGGCTTGCGACGAGTTGGTTGCTGCCCAGGACAGGGATGTTCCCCCATGATCGTCACGAGAATCAACATCAATATCTTTTCTCGCCAGTACGAGCTTTGCTATTTCAGCCTGCGACGAGTTACTTGCCCAGGATAATGGTGTTCTGCCATCGTTGTCGCGGGAATTAACATCAACACCCCCTCTCACCAAAAAGAGCGTCGGAACTTCAGAGTACCACCAGTTGGCTGCCGCCCAGGATAGCGGCGTTCTGTCACGATTATCACGAGAGTCAACATCGACACCCTCCCTGGCCAATATGAGCCTTGCGATTTCAGCTTGTGATGAGTTGCTTGCTGCCCAGGACAATGGTGTTCTGCCATCATTGTCGCGAGAGTTGACCTCGACGTCCTCCCTGGCCAAGAGGAGCTCCACAACTTCAGAGTGCCACGAGTTGGTCGCCGCCCAGGATAATGGTGTTCTCCCATGACTGTCACGAGAATCGACATCAACATCCTCCCCGGCCAATATTAGCTTGGCAATATCAGCTTGCGATGAGTGGCTCGCCGTCCAGGACAATGGTGTTCTGCCATTATTGTCGCGAGAATCAACATCGACATCTTCCCTGGCTATCAGGAGCTTCACAATTTCGGCTCGCGACAAATTACTTGCTGCCCTGGACAGTGGTGTTCTGCCATTATTGTCGCGAGAATCAGCATTAACATCCTCCCTCGCCAAAAGGAGCTCCACGAATTCAGAGCACCGCTGGTTGGTTGCCGCCCAGGATAGCGGCGTCCTGCCATCGTTGTCGCGAGCCTCGACATCGATATCCGCCCTCGCCAATAAGAGCTTCGCAAGTTGGGGCTGACGCCTGTTGGTTACTGCCCAGGACAATGGTGTTCTGCCATCATTGTCGCGGGAATTAACATCGACGTCCTGCCTCACCAAAAAGAGCTCCATGACCTCAGGCCGACCCGTGCCATTGGTTACCAGCCAGGATAATGGTGTCCTGCCATTGTTATCGCGGGAATCGACATCGCCATCGTCCCTCGCTAATAAAAGTTCCACAATTTCCCCGTCTCCGCGCGCTGCCGCCCAGGATAGCGGGGTTCTGCCATCATGGTCGCGAAAATTGACGT
>QGOG01008431.1:0-18258 GCA_003313185.1 Collybia sp. MG36
GGGTGAGGCCATCTCGGCGCTCGAGCCGATGGGCGTGGCCCCACTCGGCGGCCGTGTCGGGTGCGCGCTCCGTCCGCTGTCAATCTGCACTACTGACCGGCCACAGCGACGTCGGCACCGGCCTGCTCCTCGGGGGCGGCCTGAGCTTCCTCGCTGCGGAGCACGGATTCTCCGCTGACGTCATCCGGGAGCTCGATGTCGTGCTCGTCACGGGCGAGATCGTCACGGCGACACCCACAAATGAATATGCGGACCTGTTCCGCGCGCTGAAGGGCGGCGCGAATCGATTCGGCATCGTCACCAGGTACAAGGTCGACGCCATTCACACCGGCACGAAGGCAGACAAGAATTGGTTCGGAGGAACTGTCACGGTTCGTTCCCAGAGTCTTGCATGGGTGTTCGCATTGCCAAGTTGGCCTAGTTCCCGAACTCGTCTGTGGAGGCCGTGCTTGATGCAACGGCCCGGTACGTCCGTGATGTGAAGGACCCGAAGGCAGGTATGTGTGATCAGCGCTCGCCCCGCTATCAGTGTCTGAATCAGAATAGCTGCACTGGTGGCCCTGCTCAATATCATCACCGACGGCGCCGTGAGCACCGCACACTTCGCTAACCTGTTCTATCACGGCACGGAGCTGCCGGACAGCATCTTCGGCGAGTTCCTGTCCATCCCAGGGGCGAACAGCACGGCACTGGGTCCACTCAGCTATTTCGAGATCTCCAATGTCCTCGGTATGGGCGACGAGCGTGGAAGCGGGCAGTTGTTCGGAGCATCCGCGTTCGCCAGTCAGGAGGACCCCCGCCGGTACCATGACCTGTTGGGGCACTGGGAGAACTTCACAGAGTCCATCAAGACCGCTGGCGACACATTCCTCACGACAGTAGCGTTCACACCCGTCTTGGAGTCGCAGATCCGCGTCGGACCCACTCGAGGAGGCAATGCGATCGACCCGCCGGCTGCGGGATATGTGGCCGTGCAGCTTCAATCACAGATGACTTTTGGCGTCAGCAGCGTGTCACCCGCACTTGAGGCCGCGCGGCAGCTCCTCTTTGCGCAGTGCGTATATCCTGTTCAGCTTGGATATGAATGTGATTCTGGATGACAGGGTGCCCCGCTCACCTGGAGTTCCACTCTATGTGAATGAATGTGACCGGAAGCAGAAGGTGTTTGAGACATATGGTGGGTATGAGTTCCTGAAGCGCACGTATCAGAAGTATGATCCTTCTCGGTGAGCTGGCTGATCCATCTGTGTTTTGGCACGCTGCTCACACCCATGAAATCAGTTTCAATGTTCGGTTCACCGACGGCCCAGTGGGGCTGTAAAATGATTCTACAATAGCATCCTGTTCTACTCATGAAATATCAGAATATGATAATGCGCCGTCTCTCATCCGAGTTTGCGTGCCCGAGAAGGCCCTAGGCAAGCTCGACCTCAACAACGAAAATGTTTGCGTAGGTGATAATTACATTGAGCATCAGAAAAGCGGATGGAAGGACCACCAACAGCTCTTATGGCCCTCGGTACCAGCCAGGCTCCCCATCGAAGTTGTAGCAATGTCAAGAGAAGGGAATAGGGAATGAGCGGGTGCCAGGGCAAGCTGATTGGGCATCCAAACCATTGCGGTCCCCGCGTTTTCGAATCGATTGTACGCTGCTTCAATGAGGCCTTCATGCCATACAACACGCGCGTGGGTCAGCGTCGGAATTAAAACAGGCGGAAGAACTACCAACCGTCATTACTCTCAAAACCAGCGAGGCTCCCCATCGAATTCCTCGCTGACCATCAGCTGCCTCGGCGCTTCCGTCTCGCCCCGCGAAATCGACCCCCGTATATCCACGTGCTCTTCAGCGCCGCGAATTGTTGGGAATATGTGATCATTTGATCAAAAGGCAGGGGGAATCCGAAGACGACGGGTCCGCAGTAGGGAGGTCGCCTCTCGGGGACTTGGAGGTGGTGGGTTGGGGTGCTACCATTAATAACTCGCGCGCCCAACTTTTCATCTTGCTCTTTTATCTCTTTCGCAAATTTCAAGCCCTAAAATGCAAACGTGCTCCCCATACGAATCTTCGCGCTGTATCTGTAGAACAGGAACGGGCTCGGGGCGAGGAGCAGCGCGAACAGGTTGAGGAGGGTCGAGCCCCAGTGCAGGCCCAGCTGGAGCGAATGATGGGTGAGCATGGACAGGTTTGTACAGGAGAGGGAGCAATACCGTTGTGAACACCTGTACGGTGAAGAGGGGGAAGGCTGCGCCCACGGCCGAGCGGATCACCCTGCGCCAGACGCAGGCGGAAGGGTATGATGGGGCTGCGAATGGCGCGTGGAATCTATTCAATCCACAATTCCAGCCTGCGTGTGCCGTGCTCCCCCGGAACGCGAGCCACGTCCAGACGGCCGTGCGGGCGATATACCACGACAAGGTGCACTATGCCATCCAGGCCGGGAGCCACAGCGCCTCGCAGTAATAGCATTCACACCCGCAGATTCGCGCCGGGCAGACTCAAGGAGGCAATGCGATCGACCCGCCGGCTGGGGGGTATGTGTCTGTGCAGTTCCAAACGCAGATAACTCCCGGCGTCAGCAGCGTGTCGCCTGAGAGTGAAGCCGCGCGGCAGCTCGTCTTCGCACAGTAAGTGTATTTGATTTGCCCAGAACGTGAGTGAGATTCTAGATGACAGGGTGCCCGCTCGCCTGGGATTGCGCTGTACGCAAATGAGTGTGACCGGGAGCAGAATGTGTTTGAGGCGTATGGCTGTTATGAGCTTCTGAAGCGCACGTATCGGAAGTATGATCCTTCTTGGTGATGCTGGCTGATCCATCAGCGTTGTACACTGCTCACAAGTAGAAGTTCCCAGACTCACTATCGGCGAATTCATAGCTTGGGTGGTGAAATCACACGAACCAAAACTCACACGAACTGACGATGGGAATCATCAACCTCGGTCCGACTTGGTAGGCTTACTCTCTCAGTGAGCTCGACACAGTGCTAGCTTAGGTTGGTGCTATGTCCCGTGCATGTGCTACATACTAGACTTCAGCAGCGATAGCCGTGACAGGGTCCGAGTCTCACTCCCAGGCCAAAAAAACAATACCTGCTGACTCTGATGACGTTACAATCCCTCGGCTTCGACGCCGTCGGGATTTTTGTATACCTTACCATTACGGAATATGTGAGGTGGGGCCCAGGAGGTCTGTGCATCACACACTGTCAGTGTATGTAACATCTCTCATGTGGTTTCGAATTGATCACACACCGACCGTTCAATAGTTTTTTGAATCTAATGACGCCCCATCAGTCGACCCCGTCCATCCCTCAAGGGGTCAGTACTGGGCTCAAGATCTGGTAGTCTCATGGATGCATAAATAAAGATCAAGGGAGCCCTGCCGGACACCTATTGAATGGCCTGTTGAGGGCTAAACGTTTGAACTTCGGCCTTGATTCAATCCCAAGGGAAGATACGCTATCCTCGGAGACGGCCGATCTGATCGCTTGGGCATTTGCCTTGTCGGGATACGCACAGGCAGATGGACACACAGTCGCGATCATAGCGATCGCGCATTGGATCAGCCTCTCATCATGCACAGAGGTCCCCATGTGGGCACCAGTCCCAGTTCCAGCCCTCCCATCACACCTACCTGCTCAGCAGGCCATGATTGGCTCATACTCCCCCTCAGAAATCTATGTGAGGTAGTCCGATTCTGTCACAGTGTAATCAAGGCGGGTTAAGGCAGCGGTTCAACGTTAAACCCTCTAAGGAGCCTCTTCGCAAGGGCAAAACCCGCTTAAGTCCCAACCATCTGCGGGTGCTTACGAAATGGTCATGCGACGGGGGGGTCATATGCTGTGACCTTTATATGGGATTGCCTGCTACTATTGGGCTGCATCAGACCACGAATGCCTTTCCCCACCATCCTCAGCGCAGCTATCGCACTCTTGGCATCCCTTGCCCAAACCTACGCCCACCCGGAGACCCGTCTTACGCCCGCCGGGTCATTGGCCACATGTGTCCGGCTACAGGCTGCCCTGGGCCCCGCTGTCGTGGCCCTGCGCCAGACGCAGGCGGAGGAATATGATGCAGCTGTGAATGGCGCGTGGAATCTATTCAACACACAATTCCAGCCTGCGTGCGTCGTGCTCCCCCGGAACGCGAGCCACGTCCAGACGGCCATGCGGGCGATATACCGCGACCAGGTGCACTATGCTGTCCAGGCCGGGAGCCACAGCGCCATGAAGGGGTGGAACAAGTATGTGCACACATGACTGCGCGCGCCGAAGGCTAACTTCCTTGCTGCCAGTGTGCAAGATGGCGTGCTGCTCGTGTTCTCGAACATGCGGAATGTCGAGTTCGACCCGAAAGACGACTCGATCACTCTGCAGCCCGGCGTCCACTGGGGCGAGGCCATCTCCGCGCTGGAGCCGATGGGCGTGGCCCCACTCGGCGGCCGTGTCAGGTGCGCGCTCTGTCCACTGTCAATTTGCGCTGCTGACTAGCCACAGCGACGTCGGCACCGGCCTGCTCCTCGGGGGCGGCCTGAGCTTCCTCGCTTCGGAGCACGGATTCTCCGCTGACGTCATCCAGGAGCTCGATGTGGTGCTCGTCACGGGCGAGATCGTCACGGCGACACCCACGAATCAATATGCGGATCTGCTCCGCGCGCTCAAGGGCGGCGCGAATCGATTCGGGATCGTCGCTAGGTACAAGGTCGACGCCATCCACACGGGCACGAATGCGGACAAGAATTGGTTCGGGGGGACTGTCACGGTTCGTTCCCCGTGTCTTGCATGTGTGTTCATGTTGCCGACCTGGCCTAGTTCCCGAACTCGTCTGTGGAAGCTTTGCTTGATGTAACGGCCCGGTACGTCCGTAATGTCAAGGACCCAAAGGCAGGTATATATAATCAGCGCTCGCTCCGCCATTAGTCTCTAAATCAGAATAGCTGCACTCGTGGTCCTGGTCAATATCATCACTGACGGCGTCGTGAGCACCGCACACTTTGCCAACCTGTTCTATCACGGCACAGAGCTGCCGGACAGCATCTTCGGCGAGTTCCTGTCCATCCCAGGGGCGAATAGCACGGCACTGGGCCCACTCAGCTATTTCGAGGTATCCAATACCCTCGGCGCGGGCGATGAGCGCGGAAGCGGGCAGTTGTTCGGAGCATCCGCGTTCGCCAGTCAGGAGGACCCCCGCCGGTACCATGACCTGTTGGGGCACTGGGAGAACTTCACAGAGTCCATCAAGACCGCTGGCGACGTAGTCCTCACGACAGTAGCGTTCACGCCCGTCTTGGAGCCGCAGATCCGCGTCGGACCAGCCCGAGGAGGCAATGCGATCGACCCGCCGGCTGGGGGGTATGTGGCCGTGCAGCTCCAGGCACAGATGACTTTTGGCGTCAGCAGCGTGTCACCCACACTTGAGGCCGCGCGGCAGCTCCTCTTTGCGCAGTACGTATATTCTATTCAGCTTGGATCTGAATGTGATTCTGGATGACAGGGTGCCCCGCTCACCTGGGATTCCACTCTACGTGAATGAATGTGACCGGAAGCAGAAGGTGTTTGAGACATATGGTGGGTATGAGTTCCTGAAGCGCACGTATCAGAAGTATGATCCTTCTCGGTGAGCTGGCTGACCCGTCCGCATTGGCACGCCGCTCACAACCATGGAATTAGTTTCAATGTTCGGTTCACCGACGGCCCGGTGGGGCTGTAAAATGATTCCACAATAGTTTCATGTTCACGAAATTTGCTCAACTTCTTCACAGTTTCTCGCTGAGTGTCTGATATCCTGAGGCCTGAACTATTTTGGAACGCAGTGAGTTGGTCAAGTCCAATGAATGGTAGCCCATCGAACAAAGTTAATGCTTGTCACCGCCGAACCGAGGGCTAGCTGCCACCGGATCAGACAATACTATGATAGTTACTCTTGGGTCTAATGCATCTTACAGTTAGACAAGCCTGAAATAGCACACCGCGATCACCCCACCTCGCGCACCGCTTCAACAAGGCCTTTGAATAATCGTTACGTGAGTCGCTACTAGTAGAAACGCGGGTGGAAAAACAAATGCATACCAATACATCTCATGGATCTCGGAACCAGCCAGGCTCCTCATCAAAGCCCTCACTGAACATGAACTCCCTCAGTGCCGCCGTTATGCTCGCCCTGCGGAACACGGCTGTTTTCCATCCACGTGTCATACATGAAGGCTATCATCTACAGTCCGCGCCTCGTTCGGTGGAGGTGCGCGCCGGGGAATATGCACGCACATCCCCTAGTGACGTGCCTCGCAGATGTGGCTCACCAGCGCCTTGTTGGAGCCCCCGAGAACGATGGGTGCCGGTGCGTGCCGCGATCTTCTTGGCAGTGGGCCCTTTGATCGTCGCGGAGGGGGATCCCGAAGGCGATAGGTCTGCAGTAGGGGGGCCGTCTCCCGGGGACTTCAAGTTGGAGGTGGGGTGATGTTGTTTGAGAGGTGCTGTTGCCAAATCCATATTAGTCGCCGTCGTCGTCGTCATCAGGGGGGGAGTTGTTGACTTACCCATGGTAAATGAGGGTCGATATGAGGCAGGACCCCATCACTGCATCTTACACCCCGGATTGGGAACCGCGTGTTGAGCCTGACGGTCCAACTCCCGGTGTGGCCACCCCAAAATATTAAAAAAAGATGCGATAGAATGGTATGTATCATAATGTACTTGTAGTCTACTATGTGCTCTAGGGATACATTGTGGTTGCGATGCTTCTTTCACGATCATGTTCCTCCACTGTCCAAATGCCAATGCCAATGCTCAATCCATGCAATGATCAATCATAACCTCAAACTCGCGCGTTCGACTTTTCATCTTGCTCTTCCATCTCTTTCGCAATCTTCAAATCCTACAAAAACAGGCTCAGCACCAGGTACCACAACGAAATAAGGCGCGGGTACTCACAATACATGGCGCAAATGTGCTCCCCATGCGAATCTTCGCGCCGTACCTGTAGAACAGGAACGGGCTCGGGGCGAGGAGCAGCGCGAACAGGCCGAGGAGGGTCGAGCCCCAGTGCAGGCCCAGCTGGAGCGGACGATGGGTAAGCAAGGATGGGCGCGTACAGGAGAGGAAGCAATACTTTTGTGAACATTTGCACGGTGAAGAGGGGGAAGGCTGCGCCCACGGCCGAGCGGATCATGGTGTTGGCAGCGAACGCGGAGGCGCTGTACATCCTACAACGGGCATTCGTAAGTTACAGATCCACGCGCGGTGATGGAGGGAACTCACAGGTATGTGTCCACGAGGTAGCTCTGGAGCAGGAGGATCATCAGAAACGACACATGACTCACACGGAAATGACTCACCAGGAAGGACATGTAGATCAAGCTGATACTGACGCCGAGCACGATCGTGGAGATGCCGGGCACATACCACGGAACACTCGCATACTGGCCCGTCCAGCCCAACCAGAATATACCAATAACGAGGCACGGCGCTCCAATCATCGCGCCAAACAGCCGCTGCTCCGGCGGGGGGAATCCCTTCCACTTCTGAATGAGGGCTGGGTAGTGCGCGGTCGTGAACACGTTGATTACGGCACCGAGGGTGGTCCCGATGCCGATGCCGACGAACATGAGCCCAGAGTGCGCGATCGTGAAGCCGCGCCGCTGGATAAAGATGATCGGGAATTCCTGGAACACTGGGGGAAATGAGCATCACGTCTCGTAGACGGGAGGGAGAGAACTTACGTGCGTAGAGGATGCCGTAGACGAGAGATAGGTAGATGGTGACGAGCACGAGGATGGGCTCTTTGTAGAGCATGTAGAATGGGCGGAAGAGGGTGCGGTGGATGACGCCCTTGACGGACCAGTCTTGCTTCTCGTGTTCGGCGTACAAGCCTTGGCTGGTCCCGGGGCTGGTCTTGCGGATCTGCTTGACCTGGATAAAATCAGCTGGAATTCAGACCCACACAAACGCGGACTGACCTTTTTCAAAAGGATGATGGGCGCATATGTTTCCGGGAGGGCAATGGTGACCATGAGGGTGCATACACCCGCAAAGATCATCATAACCCAGAAGATCCAGCGCCAGTTCAGGGCGCTCTGGACCATGCTGGGCGGGAGATTAGAACACAAGCAATCATTTCAAAGGTAAAGACGCACTATCCACCGACGATGGGACCGAGGACTGGCCCCAGGAAGACAGTGGCTGCGAATAGACTGGTAGCGGGACCACGACCGACGGCAGGCCAGATGTCAGCAATGACGCCGCCCGAGTTTGTGAGCGGCGCGACAGCGAAGAAGCCGGCGAGAAATCGGGTAATGAGGAGGGTCTCGATGTTCTGGGCGAGGGCTTGTCCGAGGTGGAGTATGGTGTACATGGCCATGGTGCCCACGAAAATGGGACGGCGTCCGATGAGTTCACTTCCAGGGCCCCAGAAGAGAGGACCAAAGACGTATCCGAGGAGGAACACGGTGGTGGTGAGGTAGGACACCTCTCTGGGGATGTCAAAGGCTCGGATGATGTCAAAGGTTGCTGCGGCCGGTGCAGACGATGCAAATGTACTATATTCGAGTGAGAAGGATAGAGATAAAATGACAGAGGGACGTACACATTGAGGGTCATGATCATACAAACGAGTGTGATGCACCACTTGCGTGCTTTAGACCAATTCTGTGGGTTCCGCTGATCGTCAGGGCCGTCCCAAGTGACCATGCTCTCATCAACGGTTGGTGCTGGAGACAACTCGACGCCATGTTGAGGCAAAGGCTCATGAATGTCGTCACCCCCATAGTGTTCAAAGTTTGCTTCGTCTCGGGCGATTTCCTGTTCCAAGGGGGAGCGGGTTTTGGGATCGAAGTGGTGGTCGATAGCTGTGATAGATGACCTCGGGGATGTCGAGAACTGCATTTTGTGGAATGTCCGGGGTGGTGAGCCTCATTTTTTGGATGTGGGCTTTATAGGATAAAGAAAACATATCGACCGGCGATGAAAATGCCGGAGAGGGGCAATGACGATTCTGGTTGTTTGTCAAACACGTTTGCTGATGCATGCTGTATAACCACAACGACCGACGCCGAAAGGACATACCAATACGCGAAAGCTCAGGACAGCCGAAAGTCATGGCTTTTCAGTCAGAAATATCTTATCATAACCATGATGACCGAGTCGGGATCATCAAAACTCGGGCTCGGCTTCAAATCATAGCCGGCCCATATACGCTTACAACTCGCTCATGTTAAACCTCAGTTCTGCAGTTTCACAACACGCATGCTGCGTAGCTGATCACGACTCGGACTCGTAAGAAGGCCTCGGATTCGCAGGACATCATGCATCATGCCATTTGCACCGATCATATCCGAAATCCGCCACCCTCACTCGAGTTGAACTTGATTACCACGCACACACCATGATATGAGGTGGGTCCAAGTGTCTTACAAATTTCAGACTGGCGTGCTTGAACTAATATTTTGTGTCTTCAAGATAACGTTCCTGGCTGGCTTCGACTGCACGGTCGAAACATCTCAAGGATCGCTGTGACCGTCTCGGGGTGCAATTTTCAATCGCTGCTAATTGAAGGCGAAGCTTGACAGTGGTTTTTGCACACCGGGTGTTTCCTAGCATTCGGACACCCAGGAGCCTGGGACCGAGGAGTTAAAACTCGAGGTAGCTGTTGGGTAGATTTCATTGAGTGGAACTATCGTATGACTGTCTTACAGCCCCATTGGGCTGCCGGTTAACCGAACATTAGAATTTGCAGCTGAGAATGCGTGAGCGGCGTGGCAACATGGTGGGTCAACCGTTTATACTTGCGATGCGTGCACCTCAGGAGCTCGTAACCACCATGAATCGACACGTTCTGCCGGTTATACTCCTTGACGTTGAACGGAATCCCGGCGAACAGAGTACCTTGGTAGGTAGGAATCACATTTCACGTTCTGGGGCGGACAGAGCGTGCGTACTGCGCAATGACAAGCTGCCGTGCAGCTTCAATCTCGGGGGACGTGCTACTGACGCCCGCAAACTGTGCTTGAAGTTGCAGGGCCACGCAGCCGCCCATCAGTGGATCGATTGCATTTCCCTTTGACAGTGTCCCACACGGACCTCAGTCTGCAGCTCCAGCACGAGCGAGAACGATAGTGTTATAGCGAGCGTGTCGCTGGTGTTCCTCGCCGACTCTGTAAAGTTCCCAACGTGTTCTGATACCGGCGGGAGCCCTCGGCGCTAGATAGCCGTCCGCTTCCGCGCGCATTACCATACGGAGACCTCGACGCAGCCGAGCGCTCGGTGCCGCATTCGCTCCCGGAGTAGACAGGAACTCGTCCCCGGCGATTCTTGCCATAATGCATGTCCTTGTCCTGCACACGACGGCTCCGGTTTCAGGTTTCCGCACATGTAACAACGATCACATCGGGCGGAGTCCTCGGGATAGTTTTTCGTTCTTTCTTGTTCTTTCACAGGTA
Source organism: Collybia sp. MG36 (assembly GCA_003313185.1). Taxonomy (NCBI): domain Eukaryota; kingdom Fungi; phylum Basidiomycota; class Agaricomycetes; order Agaricales; family Clitocybaceae; genus Collybia; species Collybia sp. MG36. The sequence goes on from QGOG01008431.1 coordinate 10,431, forward strand.
TGCCGATATCCCCGCGCGCTCTTCGACGGCCATCCGTCGGTGCGTGCGTAACACTAAAGCGCTGGCTAGGGTGTGTCACGGTTGGATATCGAGTGGCTGCTTGTGGTGACTGGTCAGGAGGTTATCGTCATAACTGCGCAGCGATATATATACCATGACGCGACGATCTAATAATATGACCATTTACAAATGACATGGGAATAGTTCGTTCTCATTGTCGAATCTTTGTGTAGCAGTGACAATGTCTGAGAGATTTTCTAGGGGGTTACAAACAAATCTGAAGTCTCACATCGACTCCCTCCTGAATGGCACCTCCAGAAACCCTGTCACCCCACGTCCAGGAGACAACCCCCCTACTGTGGACGTTTGTCGAATTCTCGTCCGATCCAGGCCAGGGCACGCCGAAACACATGCTGCAAAAATTGGGTGACCAACCCCCCCGTGATCAGAGGAGGGCGGGATCTCTGCGCGCTCTTGTATGGACCTACATCGGTGCGTGCATAACGCTGGAGGGCCGGCTGGGGTGGACAGTTGTGTTATTGTCGGGTGGCTGCTTCTGGTGATGCTGGTTTGGGGTTTGTCATATTATACAGCGATATACAGTGACTTGATACACTTTTAGGCAGATAGTACAATCTATGATCCATACAAGAACGATATGAACTTTTCGGAACGGATGTCTGGTGTATCATGGGGTTTAATACCAAAGTTGCTATTATAGAACACCATCATTTGGAAGATGTCGGTATCGTCGTACTCCCAGATGCTTAACTTGGGGTTGACCGGGATGGCTCCAACAGACGCCGCATCAGGCGGGACGACGAGGCCCTCTAGGATGGTGGGATCAAGGTTCTGTGCCGCCGCCTGGGCTAATGCAAACCCGTGGCCCGGTACCTGGGCGAGAGGTCAGCGAAAGGGGAAGCCAACTGTGGCTGGACGCACAGTCTTTCGCAATAGCTGGGTTTGCGTGTGACCCATCCGCCAATTACGAGCAACAATCTTTATGTTCTCGATCATGGCTATCGCTAGATCAGATTGGCCCCGAAGGGTATCAAGCTGACCAGAGTGGTTTTCAAGGACAGCCGCGAAGGCACCGAGCTGTTGGCGCATAGCTTGGAACTCCCGGGTTTGGGAGCATGGCCGCCAGCCGCAGAATCTACTCAAGCTATAAGGTCAGCCTTCAAGTTCGCAGCCAGGTTATAATCACGGAAAGCGTACCTGCTGCCCCCGTACTTGTAGTAGCCCCTGTAATAACCTCACCGCTAGTGATTCCATAATTAGGATTGAGAATACCTGTGTTTACCGCCTTGATGCTATGAATAATGCTATGAATATCGCGAGCAGGGGTGTGGGCGGGGGGTATAGTTGGCATACTCTAAATCTGGGGGGATGGGAGCTTGGAGCAAGAGACCTGGATCCTTCTTGAGGCTCAGAAAATTGCAAATAGAGATTTGCAATAGGGGTCGGTGGTCCGGCGCAGTCACCACCCGTCTACTACCTAAACATCTGAAATACCTTCCAAGAACGGGACATGAGATCGACGAGAATGAAGATCTATTCAAATGTAGATATTTGGAGCCACACCCAGATGTGACCCGCGGGAGGGAGTCGGGTTTTATAGTGCACGATATCGCCTAAGAAATTAAATCAGGGCTCACCAGTGGACGACACACAGCACCCTGCATCTCGGGGGCCCACTGGTACTCAATTTCCATACGGATCCCGTTCCATACAATCCAAGATGCCTGGGCTCGCCGGGCTAGTCCCAGAGTGACCGCTTTGGGAGTATATCTATATCTTCACGCATTTCAAACGCAAATCCTCACATGGTGACCGATCTATTATGATGTAAGTAGTCGCTTTGGAAAAATTGCCAGGGCTCAGGAACATTGCAATGCTGAAGCCGCGCCATCTCGCCTGCCTACATATCTAGTTCATCAGGTTGGGTGAGATACTACGACGGGATGAAATATACCAGGTTGATACGGATTCGGGGAGACCTCGATAGCAATAGCAGTCCGTGGGGAGTTGTTGCACGATAGACGCTGCTGCTGGAGGCGCGCTGGAGGGTGGGGGTGAGCAATTTGTTGGCGTAGTGTTACGTTGAGGAATAGCAGGGGTGAACCACGCTGGAAGCCCAAGAGCCCTGTGAACGCGGAAAGTGGTGTTGCTGGACTAGGAAAATGGTTCAGTTTGAGCTCACGTCGGAGCCGCCGAGAATTGAGGAGTTTTCAGAGTCAGCAGTGTGAGCAGGTAATTTTCTATTCGCTCACAAGATCCGAGTCACAATCAAACAGTTAGTATCCGTGGGGCTTCGCCCAGGCGATCGTGTCATATCGATACATCGCCTGGCTACAACAGTAGGATAGCTCTGGTACATCGTTGACTGTCGTGGCCGTTTAGGCTGATGCATCACATATATAAATATCCCACTCCATTTTGGGAACAGGCCATACCACAGCCCCCAGTGAGCTGGCTGCCACGCACGGGCCACCCCCCGCCGCTCAAATGCGCCCTCAACCAATTGTGGATTGACATCGGGGAACTTGATCTCTGCATCAATTCCTCGTGGGAGCCGCATCTAATAATACTCTACCATTGTTCCGGATTTTCTTCCCGCCTGCGCGGCACAGAAGGCGCGTGTCCCATACGAAATTAGAATTATATATTTGTTTTTCTAATAAAACGATGCGGCCGATACAAAAACGTACTGCAACTTATTGTTGAGTGACCCGAGTGCGCTTTTCAATGAATATGTGCCGCTCTGCTCGCTGGCACAGGCCGTGACAGGCGCTTCATGGTTGCAGAATTATGCACCTACTATTTTCCAAATGAACTACTCACAACCACTGGGTCTACTAGTATACAAATATAGTTGTGACCCACCATTGGGCCGCTGGACGCGCCGCCCCTCTGCTCTCTGTATAGATACTGCGCGCGTTCATTTTTATTTCTTGAATAAAACACTCTGGATTTATTTCTCAAATACCTGTAACAGAAATTTTAGTATGAAGCCTTTGGCGAGTGATTGGCTCTAATTATCCAGCGCCCATACTATTTACAAGTGCGAGGCCAACAACAGTTGGCAGATTGTCTGACTTTTACTCATTTCGCATCTCCTAGGTACCACTTATGTCGTTCCACCTCACCAAAGTGAATATAACACGTCTAAGCGTGGGTATGACCATATCTTAGTACTGTATTTTATTTTTATAGCTATTATTTCATTCCCAATAAGCCGTTCTCCCAAGCCCGCAATAATTGTGAGCATATCACGTGCACAATGTTGCCGCAGCCTCGGCAAAATTCCTTATCTCGACACTCAACACCACTCAACATTTTGCCCTGGCAAGCGCCTACCCCCAGACTACCCCGGAGTCACTGTAAGCAGATTATATACACAGGAATATATATCTGACGACACCAGGGTCTATCCTACAGTGGCGAAAAAACCCCAAACCCGACCCCCGCTGAAGCCGCCAGTGCGTGTGCGGTGTGGATGAACCCAGCAGGCCACAGGGCTGGCGTCCGTCTAACGCAAACACCGGTAACTGCCATATATTATTGTATAGACGGAACCACCACCACTGATTCGACGGGAGCGATCGGCGAATGGAATCGCCATTTTCACGAGAATGGGTGGGAGTGTGAGAGCTGAGGGTGGGGAATATCAGGGCATCAGCAACAATACCATGCAAGTTGTTCAACAGGTGAGTGCCGATTGCGCACATTCTGAGCCCGCTGGGCAGGTATTGGCGCGGTGCTGGTGCGTACTGCTTGGGGTGATTGAGTGCGCGCCGGGCACTGCCAGTTGTGAGTTGGTTGATATACCCAGTGAAGGACGTGTAACGTAGATAGACATATAAGATTATTGTATATCTAATTCTTCAAACTCATCTATGTTTTATATAGAAAACATTCTAGATCCAAATATGGATCCTGGATATTTTTAGTCGAAGACGCAGGTCGCGAAGCGCGCCGCGACATTTTGGGAACGCTGACAAATTGAGCGCCGCAAATGGGTCACGCACCGCGCTCGTTTCTGGGGGGCTGCTGATGCCCTGCTAGTAGGCTGCTACCAGCTGGCAGGTGAGTGATGTATCAGATTGACTGTCAATCAAGGCTAACGATGTACCAGAGCTATATTACCACTGTAGTGTGGTGATGTATCGTTATGCCAGCATCTGGTGCTTCGCCGCCACGCTGAGAACGACGACGAGGAGAGTGGTGTCATCCAAGGTCCATGATAGTCTTAGGCGGAGAGGTGGTGACTAGGTTTGGGTCCGATAGAGCAGCATCCAAGTTATCATTCCAAGGATATTCCAAACGCACCCCACTGTATCCAAAGATATTGCTGGAGGTGGTGTCGCTGGGTTCAAACTTCAGGAGGGTAGTGTTTGGCGGAGGCATGTTTGGCGGAGGTATGTTTACCACAACCAAAGTTAGGACAGAACCAAATCCTTGCTTATATTTCCTTCACACAGCTCGTACGATGCGGTGGGCTCTTGACTGGCCCGAAATTTGCGCACCGGGATCAACATTTGCCTACTGCAAGGGTCGAAGCATGGAGCATAAAGCTCCAGAACTCTCGGATGAAGAGAGGTGTGTACGTGGTGACTCAAGCCTGTGTCTATGAGGTTCGGCGATACGACCCAGGGATCCAGGTCATTCGTCTCAATCCCCGTCTGCTTAGGGGCGCGTTCGATGGTCTTAAGTGCCCCGTAATACCACGTGCCGTCGCATGCACTCCTCGTCGTCTACCTGGTATGACACATTCTTGAGTCGGATCTTTATATGCAGGTATGCGTCGGCGTTCACTCGGTCTCGAGGGAAACCAGGAGGAGGCGTTCGGACTACACATCCCGTATCTGGCGCTTGGGGTATGAGTACGCTGGACGATCACAGCTTTGCGTGGGATACCAGTATGGCCAAATCATTAGTTGAGCCAGGGGCGAATATTGGATCTTGGCTGGGAGCCTCCGTACGGTATCTCCGCGTCCACTGGCTGTTCAACTGCGAACGTCAAAGGAGACGAGGCAGCCAAATAACACCCCGGGAGCTTCCAGTGGGCGATGCGCCGTGAGCAGCCGCCCAGTGCCTGTACGCATTCGTGCGGTCAAATATTCATCTACGCCGAATGTGCGCCCACACACCGGGGATGGCCGCTTTGGCGTCCACATATGTGACGCTCTCTCCGCCGTGGTTCTGAAAGGACTTAAATGGGGCTGAATGGCTCACGATCCTGCGCCAGTCCACAACGTTGGTGGATGGGCCCAGGCGATCAGGACGCTTTTAACCTCGAGAGTGGTAGCTCAGCCATAACCTACTTGTGTTACATCTGGCCACACTGAGACACCGCTTCAATCGTAGATATGAGTATTGTCGTCACGTGCTCCGGGGGTATAAAATCCCCTCAATTTACGGTATCGCACATATTTCCTCTCTGTTATAAGTTTGTTACCCCAACACCATAATCGCAAATGCCTATAATCCCACCATTCATCGAAGGAACGATAGTGAAATGTCCTCCGCAACCTGCAGACCCGCCTACGACTGAGGACGTTATACTGGCAAGGCAGTTTGCCCTAGACCTTCATGGTACCCGCCGTAAGTCACATAATGTACCGCATATAGCCGTAGTACTTATCCCATATAGCTCGAGGACTTTACACAAATGCTCAAATTGCAGGTGGTTTGCTGTACGAACACAGGGTCCTCGAAGCTGCAGCCGGTGCGTTGATCAACTCCAAGTGTTGCCGCAGCATAATCACTGGTACCAGGCGAACCAGCTTGGTTCAGGGGTGCTTTTAGGGATGCCATGAAGGATATATTGCCCGCTGCATTGGCGGACGCATTGCCCGCAGTATTAGCGGACGCGTTAGGACCTATTGTGGGAGAAATGGCAAGAATATGCCGTATGTGCGCAATCGTAAGTTGCTTATGCATATATCTTTCATGTGAGCGACCTCATAACCAATCACCTAGACGCACAATCAAGGTCGTGCGAATGGTGACGACGAATTCTTGGAGATTGTCTTCTTTCCGGATGGGCGAGACCCGACAAAAATCCCCGTAAGTTCAATACCCCTAGCCACTGGCTAGCTGACCCACCCGCAACTAGTATAATCTCCCTGCGTTGTCATCTCCGGGGGCGATTCGTGGGCTGTCTGCTGTAGATCGTGATATCTATTACCAGGGGTATTACCCCGGCGGTCATGCACAGATTGACCGTCGCATTGAGCTAATATTTTCAGCGGTTGGCAGCAGGCCGTAGGGGGGTACCAATCGAACTCAACCCAAATTGAATGTATTCTCTTACGCACTTCTCGAGATGATAGAAAATGTTATTATTATTCCCATTGGCTATTCAAATACCTGCACAGGAGTGCCATCACAGACGTTGACGCGATAGGATACGGGTGTAGTGACCCACCGGAACGAATTGAATCAGTCCCTCCACGAACCCGACGCGGCGGGAACTGGTTTCTCAAGCAGTACCCTTAGAGGAGATGTGTTGGGACGTTGGGGGAAGTTGGTCGTGTGGATTTGACTTGGGCATTCGACCCGCTCGTGGGATGAAATTTGACCAACAACTGGGAAATAAGTTGACCCGGGTGGAGTGGCCGAGGTCTTCATTGTGGTGATGATAGCTAAATCTCACTGAGACGCAAAGTTGGAAGCAGGTCACAATAATTCGGCTGAATTTGACTGGAGGACATAATGTACAGGCCTATTGATCTTCTGTCTTACCTTCTTGACTGATTAATCCCAACCGATCATGTGTTGTCGCGACAGAGCCGGTATAGGCCCGAGTGCGGCAGTGAATCATATTACAGGTCTTGGGAATCTCTGATCAGGCACTCGGCGGCCACGGAGCGGGGCTTGATATCACAATCGAACGGGACGGGATATCTGGCCGGGTGGTGGTCGATATAGGTCATCCCACGGGACGCACAATTCAGCACTCACGAAAGCAGACCGGGCGTCATCTCGGATTTCAGTTGCACTGTTTGGCCATTCTCGTCGAGTGGCGCAGTGATGTTGAACACAGCCAAGACAGAAGAGATGTATATATAAAGTGAAGAATTGTTGAAGAATCGGCCAGGGCAAATTCTATGAATGGTTTCAATCGTTGGTAATGGGAATTAGGGGACGGAAGCGGCCTACCGACGTCCGAATCCAAACGCAGCGACATGAGGATCCAAGCGGGCTGGATCGAGCTGTCCATCCTTCATGAACCTCTCAGGTCGGAACTCCTCTGGTTCCGGATATTCTATGGGGTCATGCAAGATGGCCCTACATGATCTCGGAATAAGTATGGGAAGGATAAACAGTTGATGTGACGGACCATGCATTTCCGATCACGATGGAACCCTTGGGAATGCGATAACCATCATATACATCCTCTTCCATGGACGCGTGGACGGCAGCTGGTCATTCATCAGCATCGCTCAATTCTGACAACCATCTCGGGGATGGAGCGCCTACCAAGTGGGGCCACGACATGCCATCGCAACACCTCCTTGATCGTGGCATTGATATACGGCATGGAGTCACGATCATTGAAGTTCGGGAGCCGTGTTCCACCCGTGACAGAGTCGATCTCGGCCTGCGCCTTCCTCTGCACCTCTGGATACATGGCCATGGCCAGGAAGAAGCTGTGGACATATGAGATCGTCTATCTGACGTAAGTCCCTGTGCAGCAATCACGTCACAATCACGAACCGTATCAGAACCACCTGAGAGCGTGAAAGGTCAGGCCTCAAGAATCACTGGCCCCAATAGAATTGAATATACACACCAACATATCCGTTGGCAGTGGCGTCCT
>QGOG01008493.1:0-12719 GCA_003313185.1 Collybia sp. MG36
GCTCGCGATAAAAGGATTGTCGTTCAGACATGGATGGAAGAAAAGTTGAGAGTATTGGAAGTCTTGAATCCAATCAATCGATATCCGAATGGTTGAGTTAAACCAAGAATTGGACTGGTGGACAAGAGAAGGTCATGGCCTGCCACGCTGCAGTTGTTCCAAGAACAATGGGAAATTTCAGTTGATGATGTACATTGTTGTGTTCTGCTGCCCTGATGCTTGTCGATTCAATATGCATATACAATAACACTGCAGGCTCCGGGCCGGGACAAGAAACACGCCAACTGTGGACTACAACTTCGACGCTGTCTGTGGTGGTATGTATAATTTTCCTAAACCAGCTTTGGTCTTTCCCTTGATCTCCGCGCTCTTCCTTGAAATGTTATCCACAAATACATGGGTGTATCCGCCTACCGCAGCCGGCGAATCCTGTCCTTCTTCGAATACACCAACTTCGTAGCTCACCGAACTCTTTCCGAGTTTATTTACACGTAGTCCGAGCTCCAGAACCTGGGGGAACGATAGCGGCCGAAAGAACTAGGAGACGAATTAGCGCAGATGCCAGCAACTTCGATGCGCTTCACCTGACAGAAAGACGACACTACAAGGCCAATTTGTGGGGAGGATGGAGGGTTCAGGCCGCATTTTTCGATGAGATACGTGTTCACGATTGAGTCGAATAGGTGGTAATACACGGAATTGTTTATGTGTGAGTACTGGTCATTGTCGCTCCTGTATATTCGCCGTCAGGTTTGGTGATATGATGCGACTGAGATACCAACCAGCGCGTACGATATGTTAGAAAATAGCCATAGTCCTGCCGTTCCCGCGTTTTGTAAATTGGTTCAGACATGGCAGCACAGAAATCTGCTGGGCCAACCAGATACCGGCCCCTGTCGGATGTTTCGAGCCGGCTCATGTTAGGGTTAGGGTTGGATTACCTCGGCATTTCCCGCAAACGCGCGTCGTCTTGAATCTGACGCGTACTGGGACTACAGTTGCTTCACTCTCAGAATTCATGGAAACTTCATTCGCAATAACGGGAAAGGGCTATGTTATTGTCGCGGCAGACACGACCGCCGCGCGTTCCATTGTCAAGATGAAGGTTGACGAAGACAAGATCAAGGCACTCAGCCCACACCTCCTCATGGCATACTCTGGAGAGCCTGGTCCGTCATCTTGCATCTGATTACTCTCAAATTTTTCAAATTTTATCCAGGTGATACCGTACAGTTTGCGGAATTTGTTGAGCGTAACATACGCCTCTATCAAATCCGCAATCTCTATCCACTTCGACCGTCAGCTGCTGCATCCTGGATTCGTCGCTCTCTTGCACAGTCTTTGCGTTCGCGCAAACCGTATTCTGTCAACCTCCTCCTTGGTGGATACGATACAGCCACCCACGACCCGCATCTTTATTGGATCGACTATCTCGGCACCATGACAGAAGTGCCGTTCGGTGCCCATGGATATGGTGCTTACTTTGCATTGAGTTTACTTGACAGGTATGTGCTGTGACTTTTATACATCAGTCAATCTAACCATTATATACGTTCAGATACCACGATCCCGAAGCACCACTAGAGGAGGGCTTAGCGACCCTCCGGCGGTGTATCGAAGAGGTCTCGAAACGGCTGGTGGTCAGTCCAGGAAAATATAAGGTCAAGGTGGTCGACAAAGACGGTGTGAGGGAGATTGAGCTTTAAGGAACCACTCCAGTGTAATCAAGCATGCGAGTATCGATTGATTTGTACACCCTGTGGGAGCCCTCGAAACAGTCAATATTCTTCAATCCTTGGGAAGGCTCTGAAACTTGTCAAACATGTGCCAAGCCTTCAGGAACAATTGTAGTTGGTGAGAGTATCCACCCGCCTGGATCCTCCAGTATTCGCCGAGGAACTTTACTCCACATGGGTCTCTAGGTTTATATTGAGGAACTTGAGGCTTTTGTGCCCACGCCACACGGCATGGGGCGTTCGAGTTTTCGGGTGTGTATTAATTTCTGGCAGCTTGTGATCTCCCCCACTCTTCGAACCATACTGAGCAGGTGCAAAGGGCCTTATCGTTTCAGAATAGGGAATAGGTATTTCACCGTACACCAGACACCTCTAGGCTTCCACCATATGTTCCCCAAGAAGTTGGGCCGTTTCGCCAATAGAAACCCACCGCGTCCAAGTAGTGCACGTACACTTGCTGATAGCCGGCGCACACTTGGCAATCTCAATTGGTGGTATTGGGATATGCTAACAGTGACATCATCCTCCCCACGCAAAGCCACCTCACGTCTAATCAAATCGACTGAACATGATGCTGAATGGATTTATCAGAAGCACCACTGAACGCATGGATCGCCCAGAAGAAGATCATTTTTGCTTCCACCCTGCGGTGAACACCAACTGACAGTCATCATCCCAGATGCGGCACCATAGCCCAATATAAAGCCACCATTAGGCTGGTTTCCAATACACACTCCGTCATGTTTCTCCCAGTTCTCATCACAATTCTGCTCTCGGCAACGGCAGGGGCCTCGCCAATTCGACGCGCCTTGCCCACACCCGTGGGCCTAACCACCGCAAAGACATATCTCGCTGCCCGTGCGAACTTCCTACATTCCTCCATTGCCCGCCTATAGTTATTAATCCTCAGCTAGTCACTGTCGCTGTTGACTCAAATTCGCCCGCGTATGCCCGAGACCTCTTCAAGACCTGGGATATCAGTGTGTTATGTACGCTTCATTCCCCATTATATATCCATAAAGCACCACCTTAGTATCTGGTACTTGTGATACCAGGGAGAGTAGGCTTCCTTTATACTCTATGATCATCACAACCTGATGCACGGAAGCTGTACTGAAACGTGACGGAACAAGTGTGGTCACGGACTCTGCGTGCGCTCCAACTTCCGGGAAGTGGGTCTCACCATACGATGGCGTTGCAACAACCCTCGCGAGCGATTTGGATATTGTAAGCACAAATGCAGACCCGTAAGAGCAGGGTCTTATTGATCCTACCCACAGGATCACTTAGTCCCCTTGAAAGAGGTGCGCTTGTATGCTCGTGGGGTAGATATCAAACACATCCTGAACTCTAAATAAGGCATGGCTTTCTGGTGCACGGCTCTGGACGCCCGCCCAACGCGAGGCATTTGCGAACGATCTCACGCGCCCACAGCTCGTTTCCGTAACCGATAAGTAAGCAACAAGGCCTGCCTTGTTAGGGGCCACTTGGCTGATGACCTTACTCCTCAAGTCTCAATGAATCTAAAGGTATGTCACGGCCAGCAATTTTTTCGCATTCATCTTACCAATATTTTTCCAGGTGATAAAGGTGCGCTTTCGCGAAATTTGCACAGGAATTCTCGGTGGATAGCCGCTAACATATTTGATATGTTGTTAGATGTAGCAAATTGGGTCCCCCCGCTCAGCAGCTACCTGTGTACCTATGTGCAAGCATGGATCACGGTCAAGCACTTTTACTCCCTCACTATCGATGCGGCGGAGAAGGTGGCACTCACAAACTATCTTGACGGTTGTTGATATGGGGTTATTCTATTGTAAAACTGTAAATTGCACAATGGCTCGAATTCGTTGACAGTTCACCTACCACTGACAGCATTATATGAAGGCTACTTGTTTTATTTCGAATGATATAACGAAAAGTCCCGCGACATTTATATACAGCCTCTCGTAGGTAGGGCTAGCGGCCATAGAAGCCACAAGGATGATGCGGTGTCAGCAGGGGGGCAGCGAGATCTAGCGAGACGAGACGGGGTGGAAGAGATGGTATTAGGACAAGGTGCACGAAAAATATATGTGGGGGCCATGTGTGAGGTGTGGCAGCATCCTAGGGGTAGCGTGTATGTACTATATTGGCATTTAGCACCAAATTAGTAGTACAACACACGGTTATATATTGTCGAATTGTCACTTGTGCGATACTTTGATCCACTGATCATTATGCGTATTATGTAATGATGATAGGTTCGTTACTAACCCCTCCAGGATGCAAAACCTCGATAGGTTTTGCAACGCCCAACTCATAGAGGGATTGGTCGCCGGTCAATAGTAATAATGAGCCTGAGTCCAACTGATCGCGAATGTTTGAGACCAAGGATTTAGCCAAGCCAAACAAGTTCTTGGGAAACTCAGGCTGAGCCACGACTTTGACCGTAAGCCCTTGTACTCTGCTAATAATTGACGTTGACGTCTACCCAACAAGAGTACCACGGAACTGGAATTCGCTATATATTCTCTTGAATATGAATCCCCCGGGAAACAAGCCACGGGGAACACCGTTATTTTTGCGGCAATCGGGCCTTGTTCCGTTTTTGGCATAAACAACTTGCCATTGGATATGGAATATAAGTACCACCAAGATATTCGCGGAGTATCACCATGAAGACAGCCCCTCTAATTCTGGTGAGTTTTGGAGTCTTTTCGTGGGCTAATTCTCAGCCGTGTCATTGCAGTATTATTATTCAATAACGTGTATTACCACTTTCCGCAACTTCCAAGATATTAGACCCCGATGATTATGGACGCTTCAACTATACTATACCCTCCCAAGGGACTGCTGTCACCCCTCCTTTCTTCCGTGGAATTGAGTTCCTCCCCGAAGCTGGTTCTTCGACAATTCGTTCCGGCACCCCCTCTACCGATTCAACCAATGGGCCTCGCAGATTGCCTAGAGCAAATAGAGGTACGCAGTTCCCACTCATCTCCCGCCGAAATAACATCCGATACCATCATCAGGTTGCCAAGGAACGAGCTTGGCCGTGGCGTTTGCCAACCTCAAGCACCGATCATTCAGGCGTTTCACGGACGCCGCCATCTAGCAAGAACATCCGCCAGCCGCCCAACTTCCCGCCAGAGATATGGCAACAGGTCTTCGAAGCATGTTTGCCTCCCAAGCATGATATCGATAGTCCATACCCCCGCCTGTGTGCGCTCGAGGCCCCATTAGTTCTCCGTCGAGTGTGCCGCCGATGGGACACTGCTGTCCTCCAAACTGGCTCGCTGTGGTCTTCCATCCATGTCAGCATGTCAGCCAAAGAACATCATGATGCCCATGACCGCCTTGAATGGATCAAGAGTGTGGTCAACAAAAGGCCTGCAGACTTCATCTTTGATCATGTATCCTTCAAAATTCGAGACGAAGATTCGAGATGGGGCCCTTCTTACGATGAGGCCTTCAAGATTCTCTCCATTGTGTTTGCACGGTGTCGGGTTTTGGATATCAATTTGCCCCACGGATTGTTAACTGGTGGGGCCCTCCGACTCATCCAGCGTGACCCAAAATCTTGTATCGCACTTCCCAGCACGAACCTGAACCCTTTCCCTGTCAAAACCCCACATCTGAGGGGGTTTCGTTGGGCGAATGATATTTCCGTGAATTCTTTGCTACCAATGGCTCTCCGGCTCCCGTGGATGAGCATTGGCGGCCATAACCCGAACTTCAGGCTACCTATTTCACAGCTGACAACTCTCGCTCTGGATTGTCCAATGTCACTTGATGATTGTCTGACACTTCTGTCCTCGTGTCAGGGACGATTGGAGCGCCTTCAGCTCTCAGCTATTGATTCCAGCATTCTCGGAACCCTGCACAGACCTTTGGACCTCCAGCAGCTTCGGTTTATGAAGATAGTGTCTCGCGTGGACCTCACACCATTATTTTCCAAGCTGACGCTTAGGAACCTTGAAAGCATTGAATTGGTGTTGACCAGGGCGAACTCCAAGCCCCAAAGGTTGAACATTCCATGGGATCAGCTCATCCACCTCACCCTGGACAGTGATATATCTTTACCAGAGATGTGGAACCTTCTCCGCCGCTGCCCAAGGATCGTGACCATTACGCATTCTAGCAACATGTTCGATCACGTTCCACCTGGGGAGATCCAACCAATATTCTTGCAGAATCTATCAACTATAAAACTCGTAGCTCGCGCCGGATTTTCTTCCGGATTGAGTGTGACCAATCAACTCGAGGCTCCGAGGTTGTCTATTGTCCACCTCCCCTACATCCCATCATTCTTGGAGCGGTTGGATCCCACATCCATAGGATGTCTTACAACCCTCAAATTATCTTGTCTTTTAGCGATAAGCATGTGCCGAAGGATACTATCTTCCGTCCCTAGCCTCAAAAATATCGATATAATTACATTTACCGATTCAGACTCGACAGATCTGGGCATGGTGTATGCAAATAACTTGGAGGAGATCACAATCACCTCGACATCTAACCTGGAACCGCTTTTCACCAATTTCTACGCTCCAGAGCTTCAATCGCTCACACTTAAATGGGACCTGGACAATGGGCACGAAATTCCTCCACTTGCAACATTCCTCGATGGCATTGAGGGACTCCAGAAGCTTTCTTTCTTCAACGCACGATTTACAGAGCACATGATTATGGATTGCCTCGCGGTGGTATCAGATTCCCTGACTCACCTCCAAATCGAACATACGGGAGAGTCTGAAGAAATGACAGATATAACGCATCTAATTAGGTGTCTCACCTGGGAAGACCACGTTCAAATAATGTGCCCTCAATTGGAAACATTGAAACTATCGCCTTGCTCCTCCCAAGATGGTGCTTTGGGCGCAATGGTAAGATCACGCCAACCTGGTGGACCCCGCCATCCCACAAGGCCCCGTTGTCTTGATTCAGTTTGCATCGGCTTCCGTACTTATCAACAGCATCATGAGGACCTTGAGCATTTGGTTGTTTTTTCTACCCTAGGGAACATCCTTGTGAATTTGATATAACCCACATTTGTTCAGTGACTGTAAATGAATAACAATCATTTGAAACTACATTTAACCTTCAGCCCACTCTGGCTGAGGCTATCAAGAACAAGAAGATCATGTTGATGTTGTTCTTTGATGGATCGTAACCTCATCGAATGACTACTCCCAATCATCGAGGAGCTGAAAGTTATGCAGGCCCGTTCGAGGGGCACAATATCAACATTCCTATTACTTGCTGAAGACGGCCATCGCACAGAAACCATATCGGCGAATCGGCCATCGGTCGAACAACAATCTGCCAACGAAATTTCCCTCAATTGAGGTAGTATCACAGCGTCCGAAGTAGAATTTGTTGGAGTGAGCAGGGCGAGAACTCGATCGGAGATATTATTCGAGGTGATGTCAATTTTTGACAAGGTATTCAAGCGAGGAATGCGCAGATACTCTAAGATGTCATCTTCAGCTAGGCATGGGTCGTATAAATGAAAATCTGCGAGTTTGCAAGTCGATCGTTGGATAAAGTTTGCAAATCCCATCATGTCTCGCGAGCTTGTGGGAAGACTTTGGTCGATGCTCAAGACCCGAAGCGACGGGAGAGTGAAATAATCAAGAAGTGCCGCTACGTCGAAGAAGGTCCGGATTCGAAGGGTATGCAAACTTGGGAGTCGTGTTATGGTAAGTGGGGGGTGTTCTGGGTTCGTCAAGGTAGATAAGGTGACATCGACTGCCTGTGAACATTGGGAAAGGATTCGAATGGTTTCCCCTAAGGATAGATTGTATGCAAGGTGTATAGCCGATAGTTGAGACCACGAAATCTGGATGGATGAGTTGAACGGAGACCACCAGGAAAATTGGCGGAGAGAAGGCATTTGATGAGCAAGTGCTAATTTTGCACATTCAGCATCAGGGGATGAAATCTGCAATGTCATGCTCTCTAATAACGTTGCGGCAGAGACGTTGGATTTAGAAAATCGACTGGCAAGATTATCGTCCAACCTAAAATTGACCACCTTCCATCGAGAAACATGTTCGAGGAAATGGTCAAATATAGCGCCGGTCCTCCACCCAAATTGAGATGTGTTAGGAACGATCGATAGTGATATCGGGTATGGTTGAGATCTCTCAAGCCAGAGTTGAACAAGTTGGGGCCTTGGCGGTCGCCCATGCACTTGAAGCGATGACCACAGAAGTGGTGTTGACAGAGCCACCGCTCTCCAGTGCTGACATATCTGGCAAAGGAGAAGGGGAGCATCCCGTCGATGGGGTGCAATGTATTCGGATGGACCGACGCAACGAAGGAAAATTTCGGCAAGTATTTCGACGGGGATAGAAAGCGTTTCTGCTTGTGATTGATGAGGGGTGTGATGGTTCCGCTGCGAGATATTCCGGCCTGCCGAAATACCCGTTCGCGACTGCACCTGCGCAGCAGACGAACCGGATTGACAATCCATATTCATTCTCCTGAAGCCAAACGGTGAGCTCTTAGTATAGGTTGTGAGTAATAAAACACCTACAAGTGATTGGGCTCTGAAAAGATGGATGAGCAGTAGGTTCAGCTGCACCAATTAATAGCACCCAGGCTTATTGTTATCACTCAACTTTGGCTTGACGACGCCAATCGGGCATCGGAATGCTGCCCCGGGCCTCGTTGTCAACCTCATTCCCTAAGAAGCCCAAACCCAATTGTGTGTGTCTGGTCGTTGATAAGGGCCTCAAGTCTTCTGACGGCTTATTGTGTGGCACATCGATTCGATGATGATGGCATGCCAGGGCTGCCAGCGTATGATAATTGTAATAAATATGGTGTGGTGTTGTGTGGCATCAACCTGTGAAGTTTATAACCCCAAAGCACCTCACGTCCCAGTTGCGCCGCGTCGAGCGTGTGTGTGCACAAGAAAATTCGACTTGGGATAACGCTCAATCAAAATTGCATTCTTTACATCAATATCTCCAAAATTTCTGGTACGGTTCACTTGATTCGCCAATATCACAGCCCGCGTAAGCTCAGCTCGGGCACCATCCGCCCACCACTCAAGTGCTCAATCCCGATCGATGCGGATGAAAGACCACAACTCGTTGGAAGGGAACTGGGGCGGGATACTCTTGGTCGCGATCAAGGGGCGGGTGGCGATCTAATGCATTCATAAATATCACCTGGCTAAGGGGACTCACGGCGGTCACTCACTTGGGTGTAGGGCTCAGTTTCAGGAAGCACCCACCCAGTGCTCCTGTCGGTCCTCTCGATGCTGTATGCCATCATCATCAGCGACGTGAACAGGACCAGGTTGACTCCGCTCACGTGTAGACGTTGGGACCGTGATTCTCGTGAAGAGTGACGACCCACTCCTCGCTGGGGGAAATTTCGAGGAGGAACGCAAAGACAAGGCCTTTCTCCACGCCGGTGGGCGCACCGTTGATCCTGAGCTTGTAGCGACCATTGGGGAGTTTTTCAACGATCCACTGTGTCGCGGCGGCGATGAGCAGTTTCAGAAAATCGTGGAGATTGGGCTCACATGGGGGGCTTGGACACCAGGCGGAAGGGAGATGACACGCTTGGGGAGAAGGCTGAGGTCCTCAGCAAGTGCGCGGCCAATGTAGGTCTCGTTTTGCTTGCTGTTGATGATATAAAGGCCGGATTCGAGGGGAGGTGCCATTCCGATATCGATGTGCTGTTGAGGTGGAGCGAGGTGCTTTGAGAATGGAGCAATTGCGGGGGTATTTATATGGGTTTCGGCGTCAGATCGATCCGTATACGTATGATCGAAGAAGACTGGCTGAGCACTCGTGGGGCGTGTTACGCTCCCAACGACCTATCGAACGTGATGTGCCTGTGTTTGGATTCGCGATTCTGGGAGGTAATTTGCAAGATCCAGGGTGGAGTCGGAATCAGAACAATTTCCGTGCTGCAATGGAAAGGCAAATCCGAACACTCGGGAAGCCGAGTGATCCCGCATTGTGGCAACGACCATGCATACGGATGGCGTCTGGGCTCGCCAGAATGACGACAATTGTCTAACTCGGGTCACATATTTGAAAGATGAAGATGCGGTCAGCGCTGGCCTAGCGAATTGGCGGGGAGATGCCAGATATCGAAAAAGCCCTACTATGGTCTGTGTTTTGTGAATGTTGATACAATTCCACAGGCGGGGCCAGAGGTTTGAAAAGTGAGGCTGGCACGTTTTCTAGAAAGGTGCACTGGGTGCCGAAGGAGGCGTTCCGGTTTTGTCAACGCCAACCCAGCATGTTGGTCATATGGTGCTGAAATCGCCCAGGAGGAGCGTGTGCAGGCTTCCACATTTCGCCAATCGGGTCACCCCCTCTGCTCCCCTAAGCTTAAGCGACCGCTGAGTAGATCATGTGAGAGGATGGCTACGGGTGCCCGACTGGCTGGATTCGATTGGTGTTCATCGTGAAATATGGCCATATGGGCCGGGCCCCGAGTCATTTTCTGATGATTGATTTTCCCCCCGGCAAAAGGTCTACCGCAACTATGGAAGGAGTTTGCCATCCGGCGAACCTCATGAAATCGGTTCCGAGTCGGGTATGAGGAGGTCTGAAGTATATATCGTATTCATATGCATCAGGTTGACTGTGGTGGTCAAAACAATGATGACGAAGCGGTAGTCAAAGGATTGAAGCAATAAATCTGAGGAGCATCAGTGGAGCCACAGGTTCAAATCTTCACCATCGCGCTGTATTTCCTGACCTGGGACCTATACTCGGCCAGGCTATAACCTGGGGAACACCAGTGAAACAACCCCTAGATCGTGGGGTGGACTGCGTGTCGTTCATAAACTAGGGCACGCCTAGCTGAAGTAGAGTTCTGGGGTGGCCATAACCTGTTTCTTGATGGAGCATAATAACCCCGCCACGCCAGGGTGCGAGATATCGGCCGATTGGTGAATTGGTATCACCTTATCCATGGTCAAAATGAATTTACTGGTGTTCCTAGCTCCTCGCTGGGAAGGGCCCATCCATCGCCCTCGCTTTAACTCTCGAGGGGTATCATTGACGTGGTGTCTAGATACTCAACACTTGAGAGCTGACGGCCTGCAGACCGATTCCCGCGGAGGGGAAGGGACCCACTCCACAAGTTGGCCCACGTCCACATGAGATGCAGATACAATTTCCCCTTGACGTAGGCAGGCACCCCGACATACGCTCAAGGGCCTTGGCGAGTCAAAAAAAAAAATTACATAGGTCATATCTAAGGAACTCGGGGAAAGGTGCTCACCGACGATCAGCAGACCGCTAGCCGTCGCGATTTGTTCGGTTTGCGTTCTGGGGCGGAAAATACAATGAGTTCGAATCGGAACGCACTTAACCCAGAAGGAGCCAGAATCACGGGGAGCAATTCGACCTGGGAATTGCAACAGGAAAGTGTGCGATGCTCAAATGGACTAGATCATTTTGGATTGAGATGAAAACAGCAAGGTCTTTGTCGCCAAGGGCAACCCCCCGTGAACATTGCACCGTGTCCCGATGCCTCCAGGAAACTCAATCGGGGCGCGTCAGGCAAAGCCTGAACAGGCAATTCTTGGCTGGAGATGAGGGAGATGGGTGGGTGAAAAATTGGAGGGCCTCTAGCCCGAGGCTGCGAAGGGGTCCGACGGCTGCTGGAGGTCGACGCGAGAAGCAGAAAGAGAATTCTTGGCCTGCGAAGAAAGTGTGACAGTGAAACTGGTATTGCCGTTTTTGGAAGGTATCACTGGCCACACTGAGCCATCCCGCCTGAGCACCTGTTTTGGAGAGCCCAAGTATGGACCATTTTTATCATGGGACATTGACATTCAATATTCAATTCTCTTCGCTTGCCCGTCACGTAGACGCTGTTTACAATCGACCTCGTGCCTCTGCCTCATATAAACAATAATTTGTGTGGAACAAAAAAGCAGCACCTCGCCGAATATGATTGTCCGAGGCTGGAAGTCAATTGACAGGCTGGTCTCCCCACGAGGAAATAAGCAAGGTCCTACCGCCGGTGGCGACCTCTAATTGATATTCAAACTTTGGACTCAGATCAGTCCTGCAATGGATGTTTAGTAGACGATATGCAAAGTCGTGAGCACCCAGTCAGCTTTCTCGGTGGTATGCCTTTTCTCAAAAGGTTGTCCAGCGGCTTCCAAACTGTGTGGGAGTTCATAACTGAGTCAACAATCCTAGCGCACCCACTTTCATTGTGCCCCATTGACAACGCATCCGGTTTTGGGGGCGCCACAACTTTGTAGATGTGCTATATGTATGTTGATTGGTTGTGCAACAGGCTGTGAACAAATTTGTGAGGCAGTATACGTGAATCAACACGTTTTGGTGTGTGTATGTGTGCAAGCCTTCGCACGGAATTGGACATCAACCCCACCAATTGCAACTTGAATGGTTACACCGCCGATACCATGTTCATGTCAAAACTGTCCACCCCCATATATACAGGCGTCTCGGTGTATCGGCGTATAATAAAATTTTATGAGCTCAAGAAAAAAGACATCCCACCTTCTGCCATTCCACTGGCGGTTGCGCCACTTGGAGTGTGGATGCTTGATAGACTTGACATGGGATAGATAACGCTCAATCATTTCCATGTTCATCAACAGCTCCAAGCGTTCTGATACTAATGCAATCGGCCGGAATCTCATCTTTGCATATCAACTCAACTCTAGCACTGTTCGCCCATCACTCAAACCCGATCAATGCGGACGAAGGACCACAGCTCATTAGAATGGAACTGGGGCGGGAGACTCTTGGTCGCGATCAGCGGGCGGATGGCGACCTGACGCATTTATTAGATATCGCTGCGCCCACAGGACGCACGGTTGCTCACCTGGGTGTAGTGCTCAGTCCCAGGAAGCACCCACCCACTGTCCCTGTCGGCCCTCTCGATGCTGCGTGCTATCGTCAATATCCAACGTGACCGGGGCCCAATCGAATCTGCTCACGTATAGACGTTGGCGCCATGATTCTCGCGGAGGGTGATGAC
>QGOG01008498.1:0-14467 GCA_003313185.1 Collybia sp. MG36
CTTCCTCCAATTAATACGCGCGATTATGTATAAGGAATCTGCCTCTGTCTTGTTATCCAGGTATATGTAGGCCATGTAACAGATTAAATGTCTATGAGAAATGCATAATTTACATAGTATGCGGTGGTGTGTCTATAGAATAGAGCATGTTTTGGTGTATGCACGTGTTCAATAAAAATATAACGAGCGTGGGCGCGAGATAAGCGCCTGATGCGCAGGGAAGGCGGATGATGGCCGAGGGAGGCGACACTGGAGTTCACGAGGGAAAGAGTGTATATTAAGATAAGATAAAGTAAAGTAGAATATACTAAACATACCTGGAGTTCACGAGGGAAAGAGTGAACTCCACTATCTACAGATCAACGAAGATAATCGAAATGATTTGTACGTGTTTACCTACAACTTTAGATGGCATTCCCAATTGGGAATTGTGGTTGAGAGCGAGCCGATAACGCGGCTTGGAACATCGTTCGACAAAATAGACTGAATAATACATCCGGTCATGCGTCATGCATCATGCGTCACCTGCCCTCGTCGGGCCGCGAGACCGCAGTCATCGGATATTCAAGAAACCATTCATGTTGCTGCAGGCCCCAAATACTCAATCTCGAATAAGCTTATATTACTGCTGAAATACATGTCATAGTGAATTCCCCCAAGACATACGAGGGTGTGAAAGGGTCCGGAGGCAGGGGGGGAATGAGTAGCTGTTAACCTGTATCAAATCAGCTGGGTTGATTCATGTTCAGCTGCTGATTCTCATATCATTGTATTCTAGGATCTTTCCCGCCGTTTGACGTTTGACGTTATCAGGTGTCTTAAAGGCTTCCAACCATGCAGCTCCAGGCCGAGAGTTTTCACCCCTGCTATTACAAGTTTTGGGGGTCATCATCGTACTTTCTACTCTTCTCCTCCAGCATGGCGGCTGGGGCCGCGCGTCGAGTCGTTATCGACGATACCGACCCCCGGATTGAATATACTGGGACATGGTACCTGGACTATGGGGGTGTTGGTTGCCTCGGGGCTAACGGTGCACCGTTCCAACACACTACGCACTCCACCAATGCAAATGCCTCAAGTCTGAGTTTCCATTTCCAAGGTGAGGATGACACAAGCAAGAGTCACCTATCTCCCGCTTCCATTCAAGTGCAGGCTCTCAACCTGAAGTATACGGCATCAACGCTGGCAAAAATATTTCAGATCCTTCCTGGACGTGCCTACTTGATGGGGTCAGCATTGGGTCAGCACCACCCTCGACGTATTTAGGAAGTCATTTTCCCCTTTGCAATGCTACCACCATTGCAGAAGGGACACACACACTGACAATCAATGTCACCGCTTCGCAGGAGCCGTTCTGGTTTGACTACATCTCGTATATCCCGTCTGCCTCTGCGCCACTTGGGCCTGCCATCGTGCGAGTCGACAGGCTTGATCCGGCTATTGTGTACGACTCGGTGGGCTGGACCACCTTAGATGGTGCCACTATCACACAAACCGCCGGTGCGCGGTTCGCACTCAACTTCACTGGTGCACAAAACATTATATTCCGCTTATAGTTACTAACCCTAGATATCGTTAGGGAGGTCCATCAGTTGGGTTGGATACATACCACGGGAACTTCCAATCCTGCCAGCCTCAGCAACATATGCAATTGACGGCGGGAAATCAGAACTAATCAGGCTTGGTGGACTGACGAACAACTCCACCAGCCTCTTTAGTCGGGTCTTTTATAAGTCGCCCGATCTCAATCCTGGTCCGCATTCGCTCGTTGTCTCATATAACGGAGACAGCACCACGACACCGCTCACACTCAATTATCTCTTGATTTCCAACACCTCCGAGTCGGCAACTTCACTACCCTCTGGTACACCATCTATCGCCACTACTCATAGCAATAACGATGAGTCAGAAATTGGGGCTATTGCTGGTGTTTTGGGGGTACTAGTCGTCTTGTGCTTTTCTGCATTCTTGCTGTGGCGGGGACGCAATCACCAGTGGAAAGTAGTACACAGCTACAAAATTTTTGATATTGACCCCGACGATGAGGCCGCTAAACTGGCGACTAGACCATTGCTTTCCATCCCCACGATGGTGGAGGCGAGCACACTGGATCCCTCCGAGCCCCATCATGGCCTGTCGACAACTCCCGTCGAGTTTAATCCTTACAGCCCTGAATCTTTCTCCGGTGTTAACGTTCTGGGTGCTAATTTTCAAATCCAAATTCTGCAAGACCCTTCGAACGACCTATCACGGCCAACAGGGCGTGTAGGTAAAGGTGGTAATACAAGAATTGGCGCCGAGGAGGTTACAGAACTTCCGCCCGACCTCGCGTCATGCGTATGACGAACCATTTTTTTTGGTTATATCGCCCTTTGGATTTATGCTAGGACAAAGCCGGGTGTAAGCAGATCATGAGCAGAAATTCGCATCATACCCACTACATCCTATGCTTACACAGCAGGCCACGGTTGTTTTTGATATCTATAAGTGGTCCTGGTCATGTACTTTCGCTTTTTGGATGGTTGATAAGAACCAATATTGGTATTCAGGGGGCACTGTATTTTAGCTGTTTTGTGGCTGAGGGAGGGCAACGGGAGAGTCCCCTTCTTGTTGGGGTCTCATGCACAGGTTCACGCGTGTGACGGTGCAATGGGATTTCCTGGCGAATGGCCATAGACATTGTGAGCCCAAATTTTGCTCGCCCCTCACCTCCATATATATATATCTCCTGCACCCAAGCCATTGATTCTTTGTACTTGATTGACATGCTGCTTTTCCAGGGAGTAAAACCCCCCGCCATCCACACGCATGTAGTGCCCGCGGACATGATAGTCATGGCGGTTGTATTTATTTGTATGAATTGCGTTTGCATCATGATATGATGCAAGTTCGTTCCCACCAACTTACTTAGCCTCGAGGCCCGCTCATGTAGCTCGGACGAGTGCAGCTGTTCTGTGTGAAGATTCATGCGACTAAGATATATTGACGAAATACCAGATAGATATACAATTGCTCATAAGATATTGAACCCTACTCCCCATCTGAACAATCCCCGATAATGAATATCTCCGCCTGGGGGCGGGCGCTCTCAGGCTCATTAAATGGCCACTCGCGAGTCGGCGGAACCCAGTCACCATCTTCGTCGCCATCCTCATTGTCGCTCTCATCATCGGGGATGAAGTCCGTCCACCGGATGCTGGACAGCCGCGAGCTGAATCGAGTCAGGATGTCCCGAGGCTTCGGGACCTTGGCAAGGGAGGGCATCCCGTGCGGCACGGTGGTCCTGGATGAGTGGCAGGCGGCAGATAATCGCGACTCGAGGGAAGCCCGGGGGGAGGTCGCAAATTCAGATAGCCGGTCCGGGAAGCGAGGGAGGGCGAAGTCAGTGAGTGTTGGAGTGGGCGGGGGAGACATGCTTGAGCCGCTCGAACAGGAGGAACATGATCCTGTGGGTGAGTTGGGGGGTCCTGTAGCGCAGTCCAGAATGGGGGAAGTTGCGGAGCGATCCCATTCATTGCTGTTGTCGGTATTTCCTTGAGCACAGAGTGAGAAGGATGGGACCTCCCTCAATGTCGGATGAGGTGCCGGGTAGACCGATGCGAGATCGTCACAGCCCGGAACATCACCCATGTCAAGATCGAATGAGGGAGGGAAGCATACACTCAGAGGTGTCATTTGGAGCCCAGAATCTTCGTCGTCATAAATTTCATTGTTTGATTGTGGAGAAGGATGTGCGGAGGTGGCTTCTGCGAGGTCGCCACGTTCCATGGCATCCGACTCCAAGTGTTCTGATACATCACCGATGTTGTCCCTCTCATCGTCGGCGTCCTCGTCCTCGGATGTGACTTGGTATGTGGAATGGATGGATCGAAGATGGTCGTGATCCACGGTGTCATCCGCATACAGTGAGGGAAGATAGGCCGAGCTCGAGAGGAATCGGAGGGAGGACATCCGGCGTCCTGAATCAGGGGCCGGATGGTCATCAGTAAAATCATCACCATCGTCTTTGTCGTTGCAGTCATCATCAGAGTACGATCCCAGGATGTGAGGGACGCCGTCGATGGAGGTCTCCAAGGCGTGAGCGAGCCATCGGCGTACGTCATATTCGTCGCTGTCTTCCTCAGTAGAAACAAGATCATCACCGAGGTCCGAGAGATCCAGAAATTCAGTGCCCACTGATTGGAAGGAGGAATTGTCTATCTCAATAGCTCCTTGATTATCCTCGAAGGTGATTGACGCGGTCTCCGTCGAGATATCCTGGCCCAGAGCCCCAGTCATTTCCAGAAGGTCCTCCGCGGGGAAAGAGACAGAGAAGTGCGCGGTGGCTGACAGGACATCCTCATCGTGTGTTTCCTCAGGGGAGGCAGAGCCATGATCCGTGGAGGCGGCGAGCCTCTTCCGCTCCAAGACAGTGAGCGCATGGACCCTCAGTTGCGGCACCATGGTGAGGACAGCAGGCCTAAATGCAGCAGAGCGCGGGCGCTGGGGTCGGGGGTCCGCCGCGTCGGGCTGATGATCCATTGCCATGGGGCTGACAGTAGGTATAGGGGTGTCCTGGGATTCTGGGTACACGAGGCGGTTCAGAGGGGACCTTACCAGAGGGGGGTTGAGGGGGAGACGGTCAGGCTTCGAGGTAAACGAGGAAGATTCGACTCGATCGCTGTCCTGGGTAGCTGTTGAGGGAACCACAGGAACGATGTCAATTGAGATCGGGATTGCATCCGCCTCGACCGGACGAGTATTTTGTTGATTGATTATAGCTACTCGGACGAAATGAATAAGAGATTGAGTGTATTGGTTGGTAATATCTACCTTGCTTGTCTTGTTCCATATCTGCGTCTTCCGTAGGTGTTTCCGTGATTTCGCGTGCCGAGGCGGGGTAGGAGTACCCAATGCGAGGGGTAGATTGTTCTTCAATTGCAGCGGGGGGAGCTGCGCCAAAATCTTGAGTTCGATTCGGTTAGGTAGGACCAGGCCACTGACCTTGATCTGCTCTCTCCACATCGACCCAACCACATGAAACCCCCGCGACCTCGCACGATGAGGGGGAGCGGAGGTAAGATACGATAGGCGCGATGCGGATCTTGACGGATTTGTAGTACCCAGCGATGAACGAGACGGCCATCTGGCCCCGAATTCGAAGCGAGGAAACTGTGCAATCAACTTGAATAAGCATTGCGTAGCGTCTGATAATGACTGCATACCCTTGGTATGTTCTTCTAAACCAAGCCTGCCATCCTTGAGTGATAAATCCACATCCCTATTTGACAAGGGAGCACGGAAATACGACACAAATGCGAAGAGGGCCCAGATAAAGGAGAGTATGTTGTTGACAATTGCTGAGAGCATCATATAAATATGAGTCGAATGTCGATTGCGTTGGTCTTACTATGGAGGTAAGATGGGGATCAAATTAGCTTGGCTGGCAAGATTTTAAATGGCATCGGGAGGCTGACATTTTGATCGACAAGTAAGGATAGCGAAGTCAGCCGCTCACAGTCCGGAGGCGGACCTTGTGCCATTCATAATCGCTCTCTTTCATTTTCGGTCGCCAGTGGCGGCTGAGGACGATGAACAAGGAAGAATCATCTAAGGGGATGGACTCGGACTGCAGGCCGCTTTGCGCAAACACCATTGGCTAGATTGTCCTCCCCCCGATCCTCACAGATACAAACACCATTTTTAAAATTCTATTGCACAGCATAAATATCGAACTATGTACCACTAAACAGCTATATACACTAGATATGCAGGTACATTCTACCCCATCGCAGTAGCAGAAATCGTGTATGATCGTTAGTCCGTGCATTCGAGTCGTGATGCGCATCGAGAATTGGTCACCACTAGCCATCATCATGCATTTTATGCGCTCTCCGCGTCGCTCTCCGCCTGGCGCACCTTGTCCTCTGCTTTTACGCGCTCCATGACCTTCCACACCTCACGGTTCCAGTCAGTGCGTAAGCACAACAGAGTCCCGAAGAATGCGCAGTACACGAGAGACACGGTCAGTCCCATCCAGAGGCCATGGAGCCCGAGATGACGGCTGAAGGCCAACCATATGCCAAAGGGGATGCCTAGACGGGTCAGTTGATTACAAATGTAGCGCAAGATTTATGTGACCATTACCGATGACGTAGTATGCGCTGGTGGCAAGAAAATTAGAGATTCGATCGCTTACGTCGATTGTTAATCATACCTGAGGTTCAAAAAAGCACCGGTGAGCTGGGGAATGGATTAGATCATTGAGTATCGAGTCATTGATGGAATATATACCTGTTTTCCGCGGGCGCGCAAAATACCGGAAGTTACAGCGCAGTTGCCGTCAAATACCTGGAAGAGCGCAACCAACGGAAGAATAGATGCGACAAGCGACGCGACCTCTGCGTGAGGCGATGAACAAGCGTAAGAATCAAACAGCAGGAAAACATACCCGCATCGTCATTGAATAGGTGGCCCCAGCCTTTGCGGAAGACAAGGAACATGGTGCTTTACCAACCATCAACAATGACCACCGGCGGCTGTGTGGTTACCCATACCTTGAAATGCCAGAGAGAAGGAGGGCCATGATAATCGCCGTGTTTGACGCCACCTCGGCGCGACGAGCGTTGTGGTTTCCAAGTAGATTCCCAATCCTGTCTCAGGTCAGCACAGCGCACGACACGAGCACCAAAGGGACGCAGATCACCTAACGGAAGTGGCAACACCGAGTGCGAATGGGGCCTGGTAGGTGGTGGATGAAGAGGCGAGGAGAACGGATTGGGTAGCTAGCGTTACGGGTCCAAGTCTGCGGTTTGTTAGTGAGCGGCTCGGCTTCTATGAGCAAACGTACAGAGAGGCAGCAAGACCCATTAGCTCCCACGCCCACCATTCAGATGCAGTCTGGCCTGCGGAAAAGTAAGAAACATTGCAAGATACCCCGAGAGGTATTACATACCAATACCCGCCAATCCCAGATGGACTAGGACACCTAGGCTGGTAAACATCCGCCGCGAGAGCGGATACCATGCCGTCCGAGGCACATAGAAGATGCCATAAATGATCGACATGATTGCGACAAGATTAAATGAGATGGCAGTCGCAATCGGGGCCCCAATGAAACCAAGGCGAATGGCGGGTGGACCCCATACTACGCGGGCATTTTGAGGAGGTGGACATATAGATCCAACAAGCACATACCCAGTGCGTAGTTCAAGACGGCATTGAGAGGTGCGATTACGAAAATGATGCGGGTTGGCACAGCAAACAGGCCTGAGTCACACACTCAATGAACAGTGGTTTTTTTGTTCGCGAGCCTACATACCTTGGGACTGGAAGTATCGACTGAGAAAATCTTTCATCAATACAAATGGGGAGGAATCAAGACGCCGGCTTACCGGCTTATGCAATTAAACGCATAGGCTATCATCACACGACCGTATTAGCTAATGCTATTTTTAGTTGAGAGCCAAAGGCCGCATCATACCTGGAAGGCCTATAGAAACCCAACGTAGGTACACGGCGGCGAGGTGTGCGACCTCAGGGTCCTGTTTGAGGAAGAGAAGGATGGATTCGGCGTTGAACCATATCAACAACATCGGCTGACAAGTTAAATTAACGAAGCTCGACATGCGGAGCAGAGCCGAATTGGTCGTGTGCTTACAATCAATGCACCAGCCATTACAACCGCTGTCAGCAAACATCCGTGTCAGCTGCCGTAAAAATGATTTTCATGATGGTGAGGCGACAAACTCATGCGTTGGGCCCACAGACCCACTAGTTGGGGCTGGGGCGAGGTCCAGGCGGAGGGCAGCATTGTGTCCAAGGCACTGACCATGCCTTGTATCATACTAAACCCAGAGACGCTGGCAGTCATGGAGCCCAAGCTGATAGCAGCGAGGGCCGTGGTGGATAAATGGCCGATAGAAATCACAGATACCATTACGAGACTGTACTCCAACAGATGGGTCCTGACACATGGAATAAATTAGCTGGATCGATCGAAGTAGATGCGCAACAACACACCCAAAAACTGGCAGAGCGTATTTAGTAAGGATGCGAAGCTCCTCCCAGAACATGGACATGCTAGTCCCCTCATTAGCGAGTGCATCGCTTGCAGTATGCTCTTCGATGCGGGGAACTGGCGGACTTAGCAGCGGAGTGTGTTCTGTGATCTGTGTATGTGATGGGGAGGTAGATTTGGGCTGCACAGGATAGCCAGCCATGATGGGTGGCGAACGAAGGAAACCTGAGCTAGGAAAACTACCCCTTCGTGGACTGGATGCCCCATTATTTTGACGAGTAATCCTGCTGTCAATTTCGTCATCGTGTTCTACTCGGTCCCCATCGTCGCCCGACTGGTGGCGAGCCAGGCGAGAAAGGATCGCGTAGTCTGATGGCAGGGAGGCAGGCCCTTGGTAGTGGGCGTAGGTGGAAGACATTGGGAGGTATTTTCGCGGTAGCAGTGGTATATGAGTGGAGGGACGAAGAAACAATGTTCAACAGGTGGCGCCAAAAAACTCGAGGCCTGACATAAAAATGGGTGAGTCGGAGCAGTTTTGCTCCAAAATTCCGGTAAAGGCACAATGGAGCCGTCACGTGATAGGACCGTTTGATCCGAACACCTGCGAAGGCCCGATTCTCATGGGCCAGATAAACATGCACAACCAGAAGAATCAAGCCCTTCAGCCTATATCCGAGCCCAAGGCTCCGAGGGACCAAGTCAGTGCATTTCATCATTCATATGACCCCCATGGTGGAATTACCCCCTGCACCATCTCTCTTTCCGGGCATGCAATACCATAGGCAATTGCCAATTGCCCAGATCTAGAAGCGCCGTTCACGAAGCCCCGCCCGGAAAGGTTGTTGACGAAGAATGGACCTTATGCAATGTGCGCCCGGGCCCTAATCGGATCACGCTGGACGGTATCATCAGATGCGTCAAGCTGGCTGGCGACCTGGGGTTGATTAACTAGGATCCGCTTTCGCTTGTTTCTCCACCTGGACTATTCTGGGCTCGGCTCGGGGACCGAAACGGGCTTTCATTTCGCCCCCAAATCTAACGGGTCGCGATCGGTTTCGTGGTAATATCAAATCTCGTGGTCGGAGCTTCGCGTTGTGTAGATATCAGAATGCAATCCGCCCGCAACGAGTCGTACGATCATAATTCGTGTGCAGCACAATGTCTCTGGAAGCGATTGTAAAATCTCATGATATAGCGAGGAGATAAATACTATATTATATCCTGGTACAGTCGTTGCGGTGGTGACGAAACGATCCGTAGCCCGTGGGGTACGTATGTAAATAAAAAGTGATGGGAGTTGGGGGCTGTTGGGGGTGGGCTGTGATAAGATTGACTCACCCAGTGACCTGATCGCGATCGCGGTTAGTGATGGGGTCCTAAAGTAGGCCAAGCGCGAATTGTTTGCCGTCGGTGACTCATTCATAATGCCAGCCAAGAAATTGTGGTTGGTCATGGGTCGGGGGCTTCCACTTGCCTGGAAATAGAGCGCTCGGTTGAACAACTCATGGTCGAAAGGATCTTCAGGCCTCCTGAGTCGTGAACCGTTGGTAATCGATGCTAATTTGTGCCGCCTCGTGTGATCGTAAATTCTGTAGGAAGGCAAGGCAGAATTGTCAAACTTGTAGGTCAACACACCCGTATATGTGATACAATACACACATTCATTCGATCCAGCAAAGACTCCATGGCTAGGATCCGCGACCAGGATCAGGAAGGACCTCGCCAAGCTAGGTTCAATGGGTATCGTAGCACTTGGAGAGAGGCTGTTGGCCGCAGAGGCTTCAAAAGGTATCAATAGGCTGGAGTCGAATCATTTGTGGGGTGTTCATAATTGATCACATTTTTACGGACCGGCGTTTTCCCACCACAGGAGTGGGGGGATTACGGCTGCCTCAAAAATGGTTGGTACTCGTTGGGGGTGGCAGAGCTGCTGGAATGCCCGCAACAAGGATCGCTAAACGCGTGGTATCAACCTTTTGGGAACGGCTCGCAAGCACCAGAAGTTAAATACAAATAAACAATCGCCTCAGCAACGCTGACGGCACTTCAATGGTGATAGCACTTAGGATGTGAATCGCGCGGGGCAAGAAAAGTGCTGGTTGGCGCTTAGGGCGCTGGTGAGCCTCATCCTTTACTGGGAAAGATCGCCGACGGCTGACATTGTGTTTCAATCAAATCTTACCCGATATTTCTCATTGATTCCCTGACGTATTTACATACATACAAGCTGGTGACTCGACTTTGAAATCCCATGTGTGGTATCGCCAACGATGATTCAGAATGAGCAATCTGATGCCCGAGACAGTCCAATCAATACAAAATCTCGGCTCACAAAATAAACCAATAGCTGATAAAGCACCAGACCTGTTCACTCTCGATACCTTGCTGTATTCCAAACTCTTCACATGGCAACTGCAGAAGAAAAACTTGACGCCACAAAAGAGGCTCTCTCGCAGTGGCACAGGTCCCCCT
Source organism: Collybia sp. MG36 (assembly GCA_003313185.1). Classification (NCBI taxonomy): domain Eukaryota; kingdom Fungi; phylum Basidiomycota; class Agaricomycetes; order Agaricales; family Clitocybaceae; genus Collybia; species Collybia sp. MG36. The sequence goes on from QGOG01008498.1 coordinate 10,472, forward strand.
ACTGCGCCGGGAGTTGCCCATTGTCAGCGGCTGACGGAGTCCTTGTATATATTCGCGATGAAGAGACAAGGTAGTCCACGGTCTCTCTGCTGAGACCTTGCTAAACATGGCTCGAAGGCGGCTCCACCTACCAACAGCGTCAGATGAACAGCTCCAGCTCCTCGCAGATGCTTGTGAGCCAGCCACATTTGGACGGAATCAGGCCGATGTCCTCGATGAATCGTATCGGAAGGCGGGAAAGATGGATAATGATAAATTTTTTACCAAGTTCGCCCCAGATACGTATCACCTTTTGGAGCGGATCGGCCTTCAACTCTTGGATGGTGCGGATCAACAACACAACATTCGCGCCGAACCATACAAACTCAACGTATATGGTAAATGAATTACCTCTCTCATCGACTTGCTTTAATGCGAGTCCACGACCCAGGAAAAGACTCGTTCTTCAAATCCCACAAAGACACGCCACGCGGCGGCAGCATGTTCGCCTCCCTTGTTGTCGTATTCCCGACTCAACATGAGGGCGGGACCCTCCTCCTGCGTCACCGCGGGGAGGAATGGACCTTCGACTCGGCAGCAGAAATCGCCCAATCCAACGAGCCTTGCTTCGCATATATCGCATTCTACAGCGATGTGGAGCATGAGGTCTCCCTTGTTCGGTCCGGATATAGAATCACCTTGACTTACAATCTCTACCTGAAATCCAACCCCATCACACCTGATGTCGCCACCCCGTTCGCACCAGACGATGTTGCCTTCAAGAACGCCCTCTCAACCTTGTTGGACGATCCAGGTTTCCTGCCGAACGGCGGGGTTTTGGGATTCGGGCTTCAGTTTATGTACCCTATCGACATTGCCAAGTGGAGCCTCCAACATCTCGGGACCTGTCTCAAAGGACGTGATGCGATAGTCAAACGCGTCTGCGAACAGCTTTCGCTGAAGACGTCATTGAATGCTATCTATCATATCGACCACTACGGCGCTCCGGTGCAGATGATGGTCAAGGAGGTCGTTGATCTACCAAGATCTGAAATCGAAGAACTCAGCCCTATCATTCTGGACGGGGCTGGGGGGATTCCGATCCAAGTTCGTGGACAGTGGCTTCCGAAGGACCTAGTAGAGCAGGGGTTACCATTGGAGGTTGTGTGGATTTCAGATTTGACGGCATACACCAGGTGCAAGCAAGACTATATCGCTTATGGGAATGAGCCGTACGAAGACCATACTTATTGCGATATAAGCCTCATGGCTCGCGTGGGGGAGCCCGGAAACAGAATCGTTCCTTGAATTACCATTTCCCACCACGCTATAGTGCCCATGCTGTCGACCATTTGGGACGAAGTGTGGAGCCAAACGTATTATATTTGCTACTGGTGTAATTCCCCTTTCCAATGCAGCATTCATAGGGAGGCAGGCGCCGGCATCAAGCGTTTCCTTCGACTTCGATCGCCTCGACAATTGAACGATAAACAATCTCTGCATATTCCATGTTAAATACTTGCCAGTGGCGCTTCCCCAGGTCCGCTTCCGGTAGGGTGTATTTCGCGATAGTGATGTGATGGTTCGGGTTACCTCACATGTCATTAGTTCACTTTCGAGGCAAGGAGGGTGATTCGGGACGTGCTAAATATTGGGTGGGGGGAGGGGGGGCCGAGGTGAATCAAGCAGCGTTCAGCACCGCGATTTGCATTCACCGCTTCTTCAATCACGTGCAAACACGGATGCAGTGTCCACTGTCCACCCAATTGACAATGAAAAGGCGCACACTGCACAAATTCGCGGTAGGGGAACAACGTAACGGGTCAGGTTGCCTCAGAGCGGCCATATGTGGGCCGGAGAATCGTGTGAGTTCATCGCGAAAGATAACATACAACACCGCTTTTTCCTCGGCAAACGAATAGTTGAAAATCCCATAGAGGCGGATCCTGCCCGCGCCGTCGGTGCTGTGCCTCCATCCTCAGTATCTCGTACAAATACAGCCCTAGGTCAGACGCTAGTCATAGGAGGTCGCAGTTGAGGGCGTGGATCGGCAGTGCAGAAGCAAGAGGGGGCTCAAAAATGTTTTCCAAGGTCTACCAACCATGGTGTTGGAAAAGGTAATTTTGTGACTATTATGTATCGCCTCATAATATTCGAAGCGAGGTAGACGGATAATGTTCCGATAACAACATAGTCTGAATCAGATTCAAAACGGGTCCTATAGTATCACGGCTCGCGAGATCAAGGAAGTGTGAACAACGCACATATTATTTTTCACTCCAATTTCCTTCTAGTAGTGGGAAGTGGGAGCTGGTAATCGGAGAGTTTTTAACATGGGGCTCGACAATTACCCATCAATCAAAAATACCAGCATGCTGAGGAAAGTGAATATATCGTCTAGGGCGAGCGTCGCGCTTACCAGGAGTCGGGGCGGAAATCAAAATTTCGTGGGCCCAGAAGAGGTGTGGGTTGAAGTGCTCGGTGAGCTGCCAGCTGAGTGCAAGTCACCAACCGACGAGTGCAACCAGAGGGCAGCCGCGTTCGGTCGATTTACAACAAGGCGGTGCGAGCGGGTGGGGGCTGTGGCACATTGATGTATTCCCACTATCAGCGTTTACTGTTGGCAGCGGTCGGGGTAACGGTAACTTGGTTGGCAGTACAGTTCAAAGCCTGCCGGGACTCGGAGGAGAGAAAAGCCGTCGGCTTGATAATACAATAAGCATAAACACCCAATATTACGCCTCCAGAACTGACTGCGCATTGCGGCATGTTTCATTATTATGGGATCCAAATCTACCTCTACGCATGCGCATGGCGGGACAGCATATCTCATTAGACGGCGGCGGTGTGACGGCCCAGGTTGCCTTCGCGGCTGCCTGGCCGCCACACCCCTACCTAGAGGTTAGACTGACTTGGAATGCATGGCATCGACCGGCTCGAGCTGTGTTTCGCGCTCTTGTCGTTGAGGCGGTGGCTTTTAGTCCCCCATCCGCGTGTATACATCAATCTCCAACCCCGCGGTTTGGTCAGGGTCGGACGTTTACTTCGCGTTGAAGAGGTCCAAAAGCGCGAGGGGAGTAATGCCATATCCAGAGGCCTCATCTACCTCTTCCTGCTTGCTCCGCACCCACAGCCCCCACTCGCCCGCCCCAGTCCCATTGCAGGGTCTCGAGCTTCGTCGTTTTCAGGCAGCTGGTGGCTCCACGATGCTGTAATTGGGCGCGTGTGGTCGAACTACATCGATGTTCATGGGTGTGTCCCGGGGGGGAGGGCACTACAGCCCGCCAGGCATGGGGAGCAAGGAAGATCGAGCCCGTCTACCCCACGCCCACATGATGCGCCAGATGATGGGGTCATACACAATGCTTGCGAGCCTCGGTGTGAGGAGGTCTATATCGTGATGCCAGTTGCGAATACTACCGGCTGAAAGGAATCCGACAGCGGGAGATTTCAGGCTCTAGGTGATATGGCGAACGGAAGGAATCCAAGGATGAGAGTGAAGGTTGCGGCGTGAATAGAGGGAGCGTTGATAATTGAAGGCTCCCGAATGCGCAGAGTTGTTGGGTGTGTTGATCTAGGTGGGCTCCAGGATGCGTTGACTCAGGGTGTGGATCTTCCAAGATCGCATTGAGCAGGAAACCAAACTCCGCCCGGCGCCGGCTGACTCGGCTCAGACTCAGCCACACAATAACACGTGGTCACTATTTTTTTGTTCAACGGATCGTCGAATTGCGAACGGCGATCACTGCCGCTATCAGTATGGCCTGAATTAGGCTGGAACCATGGTTTATATTCTACATTGTGAGCAGTGGATTTCTCATTCACTTTGCCCTCCCCTGCCTCTACTGCAGCATGACTGCACTTCCACAACGGGTCATTGTTGATGATACTGATCCACAGGTGCAATATTCTGGCAGTGACCAGTGGATATTGATGAACTCGGAGCAACATAGAGCCTCTGTCCCTGACGTTTACTCCAATGGCCCATCATTTCAGAACACCACACACTTCATCAAT
>QGOG01008536.1:0-11389 GCA_003313185.1 Collybia sp. MG36
TTCCAGGGGGATGAGGTGGCATGTGTGTAGATCAATCAAATCTTATCCGATTTACACGATCTTGCGGACGAAACACTCTAATATAGTCCAGTTTGAATGTCCAAAAGAGACGACAGGCATATCTATCACCGTTCCCACACAACGTTGAACGCACGCTTCTGTGCTAGGAACATGGGGAAGCATGGGCATATCTCAATGAGTTCTGAACGGATTCCCACGATCTTGCAGGTGAGATTACTCTAATATATGATATCTTTCAGGGGGGAATTGTTGCGGTCTGCTCCGGGGACCGGTCCTGGTGGAAACTGGTCCAAACCGGTTCTGAGACCGGAAAAGACCGCACAGGACTGGTCCTGGGTGGTCCGGTCCATGGTTGCCGGTTGCCTCCAAATAAGGCAAAAGACCGGACCAGACCGGACCTTTAAACACTAGTCCAATCCCACATTGCTGATTCTGTTAGCCGTGTGAGGGGTTCCGCTATCTTCCCATATTCCCTGATGAATTGTCGATAAAAGTTGGCAAAGCCTAGGAATTTCTGTACTCCTTTCTTGTTCTCGGGTCGTTTCCAGGTACGGATGACATTGATCTTATCTTGTTCCATTCGGATCCATCCATTGCTGACAATGACACCTAAAAATGGAACTTCTTGAACTTCGATCAAGCATTTACTCAGTTTGAATGATATGCTGTTATCGCGTGCAACCTTCATGACCTCAATCACATGTTCCCTGTGCTGTTCCTGAGTTTCAGCATGAATGATGATATCATCCATGTAAATGATTATCTTCTGCTGCCGGATGAGATCTTGAAATATCTCCGCCATCCATCAACAGAACGAGCTTGGTGAATTGCAGAGTCCAAAGAACATAACCTTCGGTTTGAAAAGTCCATGTGGCGTCAGGAATGCTGCCTTCCATTCATTTTCTAGGGCAATGTGTAGATTGTTATATCCCCAGATAATGTCTAGTTTCGTGAACCATTTGGCATGCTGTAGCTTGTCGATGATGTCATTGATCAGAGGTAACGGAAACTTATCCTTGACTGTCCATTTGTTGAGTTCCCTGTAGTCTTGTACCAATCATTTGGATCCATCCTTCTTGTTGATGAAGAAACATGGTGATGCATAGGGGCTTTTTGAGGGGATAATCCGTCCTGATGATAAGTTCTCTTCTAAGAACTTGTTGATTTCTTCCATCTCCTTGGCTGTCATTGGGTATACCTTGGCTGGTAGTTTGTCAGGGGCGTCCAGCTTCAGTTTGATTTTGTGGTCGTGTTTCCGGTGTGGTGGTAGGGTGTCGAATGTCTCCTTTTTGAATTGGTCCTTCCATGTTCTGATCCATGTGGGCAATGCCAGCGTTTCCATAGCTCTGATGTTGACCTTATTTGTATTGCTGATCTTGACACATTCAGGTGGGCAGTCGGGGAATTTGATGGTTCCATTTCTCCAGTTGATGAATGGGTTGTGTTTGTTTAGCCATTCATGTCCGATGAATAGGTCCTTGCTGCCTAGGTCCGCTACAATGGCCGATGTCTGTTCTTTGTGATCACCAATCTGCAGTTCAATGTTGACTTTCTTCGTAATTATCCTTAGTGATTGGCATGGGTTTTCCCACGGGTACGGGTAAGGGTTACCCACGGGTACTGATTTGGCCAACCCACAGAAAACCTGTACCTGTGCCCGTGGTGCGGGTTTTCCCACGGGTAAGCCCCTAGGACCCTGCGGGTACAGATTTGTCATCCTTAGACCCTGTTTCACGCCTAAAGTGCAACAAAAACCATGACTTAATCATCAAAAACCATTGAAATAGGCCAAAAACACCCAACCCGCAGGTTTCACGGGTAAAACAAAGACCCGTGGGTAAAACCCATACCCATACCCATACCCATACCCATACCCATACCCGTACCCGTACCCGTACCCGTACCCGTACCCGCATGTTTGGCGGGTACGGGTATGGGTGTGGGTACGGGTCGTGGGAAAAAACCTGCGGTAAACCCGTGCCAATCACTAATTATCCTATTGGTGTTAAGGGTTCCATCTGCATTATATCCAATGATTGGTTTGTCCAGTTTGACTGTTGGTAGTTTCTGTTGTTCAACTAGTTTTCAGTTAATTGCTAGTCATGTACATCCACTGTCCAATAGTGCCTTTAGCTCTAATTGCCGTTTATCCGATGTTTTTGCCTTGACCATAACTGTGGTTTGTGCCTTCCGTGTGTTTAGAACTCCTAGATGCAGGGTTCCATTCTGTGCACTGGTTTGTCTTTGGGGAATAGTATATTTAGATTTTGGTGGTGTCGATACAGATTCCAATAATTTAGACAAACAAGTGGGTCGAGATTTCATGCTCAATCTGACCCTTCTGGAAAATCCTTTTCTGCTTCTCCCTGTACTGTCTTTCCCTCGTCATCGCTGTCTTCATTGATGGCCCTGAATTTCCCTTTCAGAACCATTCCCAAACTTTGGCAATCTTTTGCCATATGTCTGGCCTTCTGACATTTATAGCATGTCATGCTTTGCTTCTTGGACCCTGATCCTGATCGTGTTTGTTTCGGGCTTCGGCATTCTTTGGCCATGTGGCCGCACTTGTTACAGTTGAAGCATCGTGGCTTCCCTTCTGAGTTCCATTGGGGCGTGTTGAACACATTGATTTCGGTTGTCCTAAGTTCCCCAATATCGCTTCCTTCCATCCTTGATATGTGGTTAAGGCATGTCATGAGTGCAAGTAACTCGTGAGTCACAACAAGTTGATCCGTGGGAAAACCCACGGGTATGGTGACCCGCGGATCCGGATCACTCACAGCTGCGGTTTGCTGCGAGTCCAAGTTTCAAATTCCAAACAGCGGGTACCCATGGCAGGTACTTGCCACAACTTGTGGCACGATGTTCATCGTTGAGTGTATTGTCGCACTCAATATCTCAATCTCTGCGTGGCCACTTTCCCTCATCCCGCACACCGGACAACTAGTCGCATCGCATACACAAATTTGCATAACAGGCCGATCGACAGCAAGCCCCACCATCTCGGGTGACCTGCCGCTCCTCTCCACACACACCTCGTCAACCGTTGACACCACCGTCACTCTGCCAGCTCATTGTGCAAAAATATCGAGATGTCGGTGGGTATCATATGATGGGCTGCCAGGTGAGTTGGCTGTTTTTCTGACCAGTAACAAAATTTTTCTAATCAATCAATGGCACATCAACACTGCACGGCTGCGACCCAACACATGGTGTTGAGAATAACGCCCGTGACACGCCCAATACCATATTTGGTATCCCGCCTCACGAGCACACGCCTTGGTGCGCCAATACAATTTCACTTACTTATTTCATATGTTACTATTGTTTCACTCATATCAATGGCGCAGGTTCAACACACCACACCTCCTATCATTTTTCTTTTCTTATATACTTCATATTACCTTTCTCGCACCTCAGTTCGCTTTCACTCGTGTGACGGCGTCTGAGGTTAGTACTTGTTATATCATTTGCACAGACGCTTTTACTCATTATATATATGTATATAGCTTCCTTGTTCAACAGGTAGCTAATATATGAGTTCGCTTTCACTCGTGTGACGGCGTCTGAGCTTCCTTGTTCAACACATGGATGTTCAATGAACATCCATTACTCACACCTACACCTATGCCACACGCCGCACCCTCGCACTCTCGGCACACGCACCCTCGGCACACCCTTGCACCCCCGCCCATGCCTCCTCTTGCCACACCCACCTTCATGTGTGCCATCTAGTGAGAACGATTGCAGCAGCAAGAGCAGCAACGAGAACGACAACAACAAGCACGACAACAAGAACGAGGACAGCAAGAACGACAACAACGACAACAACGACAACAATGACAACAACAACAACAACAACAACAACAACAACAACAACAACAACAACAACAACAACAACAACAACAACAACAACAACAACGAGAACGATCAGGACGAGAATGACAACAACTATGGGCATCCACGATACGTGCCTGGAAGCGCTAGGTACGATAGTACTCCACCTGGTACGTCCCTGCCATCATGCATTCACAACACCCAACACCATCCCCCCTCCCTCGTTTGCGAGGGTTGGAGGTGTTACCCTAGAAACGTCGCCTGGACCCCCTACGCCTAGCGTCGCCCACACGCTGCATGTCCTACATCTCCACCCATGTACACCCATGTGCCGGCGCGTTCACACTGTCTCTTGCAAGTGAGCAGTGTATCCAGTAGGCATCCACTCTCCACCACCTCTGTGCCTCGTGGCATCTGTCGCACCATCACGTCCGCACACATCAGGTGCACCCGCACCCTGCTGCCCCCCCTCCACCCTTGCACTGTCGTTTGCCACATCATTTGACGTGCGCAACGATGTTGCGAGGCTAAATGGGGGGTGGTAACTGTGGTGTGCACCCTTGCCATCGTCCATTGTGTGATTGCCTGCCTACAGGTGATTGTTTTTTTGTGTGTATAATCATTTATTGTATGTATTATAATTAATGTGGCTGTAACTGGTTAAAACCGGTGTACGACCGGTTTTCGCAGCTCGAGAATCGAGCAAGACCGAGACCGAGACTGCCCAAAAATTACTGAGACCATGACCGACAGTCCGGTCTTTTTCGGTTCGGTCATGTCATGGTCACGGTCAATTTATCGGTCTTGTGACTTGACCTTCAAACACTAATGTTCACTGCCGCCCCGCTCCCTTCTGCCGCCCCACACCCCCCTGCAAACTTCTCAGTCTCGCCCACCATTCTATCCACTCCGAGTACAAACGGCTGCATCCCAAACACCAGCGCGACCCTTCAACTTTCTACAATGTTCGAGTTTTTCAACATCTCTAGGTGAGTTGCAGCTGCTCCAATTGGCAACAACGCAACATCACGGCAAATGGGCATTCCCATTGAATATTGCTCGTCTCACAACCCCACCCTCTTGGCCACCCACCTGGTTCTTGCTCACGACATCTTGACCCCCCGGGCTCCCTGCTCCTTCCTCGCCTCATCCCCAATGTGAGCAACGTTCTCGCAAACAAGGACATTGATATCTTTGCCCTCACAGGTAGGTGCTACAATGACCCCCTCCCTCATCGCCGTTAGCTGGAGCACGCATGCCCAGTTCACATCCCCCTCCACCCTCGCGAATGCTATTGCCACGTCATTTGACGCATGCAACAGTGTTGCAAGGCTAAATGGGGGGTGTGGATCTCGGTTTCTGCACAGTGCAGCACACGCGGCGGGCAAACGATGGATCCAAGTATCACTTTTTCGTGTGTGAGTACCTGTGACTGCGGATCCAAGTAACTCATGGGTGCACTTGTGACATGCCTTAGTCACTGTGACCTGACCTTGGAACACTACTTGTTGCAGGAGAGGGAGACAGCGGTGGAAATGGGCCACGGCCCACCCACAGGAAAGTGGGGAGGTGATGGAAACAAAACTGACCTTGCGAGTGTGCAACTGTGGTGGTGACTGAGTATGCCAAGATGGAGGGTGTGCATAGTATGTACAGAGTGTTGATATGTGTGGTGGTGGGGATTGGAGGGTGGTGGGCAGCAGGTGGGTGTCAGATGGGCAGAGGATGGGCAGAGGATGGGTGGTGGATGGGTGGTGGATGGGCAGCGGATGGGCAGTGGATGGGCAGTGGATGGGCGGGGAGTGTGTTGCCACCATTGCACAGCAGATGCAGCCTAGGCAGGTGGGTGCCAGGATGGGTCATAAGTCGGCGTCATTGTTTTTTCTGGTGTTGTTGGTGTTGTTGGTGTTGTTGGTGTTGTTGGTGTTGGTGATGTTGGTGTTGTTGGTGTTGTTGGTATCGGTGCTGTCAGTATCGGTGTTGTGGGTGTCTTGTTGTGGGTGTTGTTGGTGTTGATGTCACTGGTGTTGGTTGTTGGTGCAAGTCATTATTGCTGCCAGCGTTGTTGGTGTTGTTGTTGGTGTTGTTGTTGGTGTTGTTGTTGTTGCCAATGTTGTTGGTATTGTTGGCATTAGTGCTGTTTTTTCATGGTTATCGTAGCTGTCATTGTCATTGCTGTCATTGTCGTTGCTGTTGCCATCATCCTGTGCTGCAAACGGTTGCAACTTGCATTGTGCGGTGTTTGCAGTGTCCTTGCTATTGCCCATGCAGTGGCAGTGGTGCAGTTGTGTATAATATGATCCACCCTGCCCAAACCCTACCCCTTGGTGGGTAAACAGTGGATGTTAGTCCCAAGAGCGTGCCACCATCACCAGGTGATGGAAGGGCAAGGATTAAGCATCAGCAGAAAAAGAGAAAGTAAGCAGCCTACATCAGCAAAATGACAACAAACTTATTGGGTCTTATTCAGTCTTGTACAAGACCCAAAGACAAATAAGTCTCAAGATAATTGGTCTTGTGTAAGCTATGTACCCTCTCTTGAAAAAGACAATTTGTCTTGCCCAAGACAACTGGTCTTGTGTAAGCTTAAGGCATAGCATGGGTCACACCTCAGGTCACATCTTCAACCCTGCACCCAAGCTTGGGTATACTGTACCCGTGCAGACACCACATCTGTGGGCGTGGTTTTGACCCATGGTGCACCTACAAAACCCATGGTGTACCTACACCATGAGAAACTGTGATACCACACACAAATACCACCACCAACCAACAGCCACAGTGCTCATTGCACTGCGGCTACCCCTCCTATTATGCCCTTGCACAATGTCGCATGCATCAATTGATGCAGCTCACATTGCGCGAGGGGATGCGGAGTGGGGGTTGGCTGGCCGGCACTCCTGTGAGGCACAGGCCCTGGCTCGCTTGTTTGCAAGCGGGCGTGCAAGGGGATGTAAGACATGATCGTTGTTGTAGTCGTAGTAGTGGCCATAGGAACAGGTGTGAGGCGTTGCCAGTTGCAATGATTGCAGCGGAAGTCAGGGCAGTTGTTGAAGGAATGCCCAGTCCCATGACAGAAGGTGCAGTAACAAACCAATGAGCGGACAGGGCGGTTGAATACAATCTGGGGATGAGGTAATTCCTCTGCTTCGGGGGTGGTACTATATCAGGATTGTCCTGTGTGAGACAGGGGGGTGGCATAAATTGTCTGTTGTAGACATTGTTGTTACGATCATCATTTAATATTCCATCATCATCTGATCTTTCATGACATCACCACTGATGTCATCTTCTATTCATAGACACTTCCTTGATGTTCCACCACCTTCCACTTCTCTTCCTTTCCACCGCACAGACACCATCTATACTTACTACAGTCTCCCGTGCGCTCAGTCATCCTCCTTCCTCCTTTGTATATCTCACTCTCGCGTTACTCAGCTGCTCAGTCAGCCATTCCCCATATGTCATATTATTGTTACATCCTGCTAACGATAGACGATCAGACAAGTGATAAGTCCAATAGTCACTTAGCAAGGTCTTAGATCCTCTGGGTCAAGAGGCAGTGGAGGGGGAATGACAAGAACAATTAAACATAGTGAATACAAGTGTATGTAGCTACGTTTATATAGATGGGAGGTAGTTTGCTGACTACACAGTAATGACTATGTCCGTGAGTATAGTATAACATATGGGGAGGCGCTGACTGAGCAGCTGAGTAACGTGAGAGGGAAATAGTCAAATGAGGAAGGAGGATGACTGAGCACACGGGAGAATGTAGTAAGTATAGAAGGTGACCGCGCGGTGCAATGGAAGGGAAGTGGAAGATGGTGGAACATCAGAGAAGTGTCTATGAATAGGAATGACATCAGTGGTGATATCAGATGATTGATGGAATATTAAATGGTGATTGTAACATAACCTTCCCCTTAGGGTTTTGTCTCAAAACCTTATTCCAACTGTACTGAGACCAATAACTTGCCCAGGTCTCTCTTCATGGTGAAGAACTGTCTGCATTGTTTGGTAATGAAGACAGGTTTGTGATCAAATCCGCGTGCCCAGTAATGGAAAGTGTGACCTTGATATTTGTACTGGTTGGTGTAGTTGTCGGTTTGTACAAAGTGGGCTGGGAGTGCAATGTGGCATAGGTGGTGGAGGATCATGGCATCTGGTGGTGTGACAGTGGGTATGGCAATAGTGAGGGAGGTTGAGGCAATAGGTGACATAGGGGAGAGGGATGGTGTGTGGAAGGTGGTTGAAGTGGTGGGAGATGGAGCATCAGGTAATGCCGACTCTTCACCGTAGATGGGATGCGTGGCTGTGGGATTAATCGGGCAACCCCATTCATTGATATTGAGGAGGTGTGTTAATTCATCAGCGTCTTCTTTATCAAGGAGAGGTATGTCAGCACGGAGGTCAGAGAGGTGATTGTGAATGGCAGTCTCAAGTTCCAGGATGGTGAGTTGTAGCTGATGAAGTTGTTGGCATGTGCAGTTAAGGACATGGGTGAGCTCAGCGTTGGTTTCTGGGACAGAGTCGAGGGCCAATGTAACCAGGCGCCCACCTCCGCCTCATCTGCCCACGCCCGCCGCATCCACATGGCTCATCTGCCGGTGCCGGCCTCCCCCATCGGTGTGTGTTCCGCCACTAGCGCTTGCCTCATCCGCCCACGCCCGCCCCATCTGCCAGCGTACACCTCTGCACCCATGCTCACCGCATCCGCAGGTTACGCCCAGTTCTTGCTGACTCCTCCATTAGAATAGCATACCATGGGTAGTAGATAATCAATGAAATTCATTTTGAATAGTATACCAAAAGTGGTGAAAATTCAATGAAAATTGATGAAACTTGATGAAAATCAGATGATACTTTATGAAAATCAATAAAACTGTATGAAAATCTGACAAAACTTGATGAAAATCAATGAAACTGTACGAAAACCAACAAAACTATACAAGAATTCTGAACCCAGGCTAATGTACTATATCAAGGCCCATAGCATGACAAGACCAGGATAAGGGTGTTGGCAGTGGAAATAGCAGATGGGAATGATATGATATTAGATGAATAGTATTAGTGTTGTTGTTAACATTAGAGACAGTTGTCGAAGACAACTGGACATGCTTATGTAATAATAAGCGAAATTATTCCAAGTCCATTAGTGAAGCTTGCACTTCAACAAAGGGTGTATTCAAGTCCTCCATGAATTGGTGGCTTTTGATTCTGTTTTAGTGGGATGGGGTCTAAATTCTCAAAATTTTTCGAAAATTTTTCCGAAAATTTTCATAAGTTAGTGATAATTTACCAGGGACTAAAAAAAAACCTCATAATCTAATGAAAAGCTGATTATCATAATTTAGCCATAATTTTCAGCCAATTATATGTAATTATCATTATTTATGGCATTAGGTTTTCCCTGATGTGTCTGGGGGTGATAAGCTGTTGATAAGTTCCGTGTGATGCCGAGCATGTCGCAGAGTTCTTTCATGAAGTTGGATGTGAATTGTGGTCCTCTATCACTGATGATCTTCTTTGGAATTCCTTGTCATGAGGGTCCATCATTTGACAGGTACTCATGGGTACTCATGGGTATCTATGGGTAAAGTTGACAGATTTTGTGAGTTTAAAGTGAAATTTGAATCAGTATGTACTGTGGGAACTATTATTGAGGGTCCAGATGGGTCACAGGTACTTGTGACAAGTACCTGTGAAGTCAGAATCCTTGACCTGGATCTGCACAGGTACAAGTGACACAAGTAATTTGAAAATAAGTACCCATACTTGTGGGTTTTCCCATGGGTCAACTTGTAGGTACCCACAGGTAACTTGCATCTGTGCTGAGCCTTATGTATATGTCCCTCACGTTGTCACTTTCATAGTAGCGCGATAGACAATCTGCTACTTTCTGGAGTGCCTCCAGTATGGCTAGTGTCTCAAGTTCGTGCACAGGCTGCACAGCGTAGTTATGCTGGGCTGTTGTGAATTTCTTTGACATAAATCCAGCAGGGCGGCAACATTGCCACATTGCCCCTTGACCGTACATTGCTCCAACGCCTGTCTTGGACATGTCGCATATGAGCCAAATTGGGTCCTCCGTCTTTGGTTGTATTGGCTGTATTATGGGTGTTTTTTCGCACACCCGTTTTATCATGTTGAAACATTTTTGATGTATTGGGCGCCATATGAATGCAGCGCCGTTCTGCATCATGGACATCAGTGGCCCCGTGTATGTTGTCATATCGGGAAGGAAATTCCCCAAGTAGTTCATGAGTCCAACTAATTGTTGTACGTCGTTGTAGTTTTGGGGCATTCTCCATTCCCAAATCTTTTCTAGTTTATCCGTATCAGGGTGTATACCCTGATCGTCTATTATGTGTCCCAGACAGTCTACTTTGTCTGAATATAGTTCACATTTCTTCCATTTGAGGCACAGAACGTTCTTTTTCAACCATTCAAATATTATGTGAAGATGTTCTTCGTGTTCCTCAATGGTCTCTGAGAAGACAAATATGTTGTCTAAGTACACATGTATGAATTTCCCGATGACGTCTCTGAAGATGGATGTCATCAATCGTTGAAATGTTGCAGGAGTGTTACAGTCTCCTTGTTGCATTATCATACTTATGTATGTTCCCATGATTGTTGCAAACATGGTTTTGTCTACGTCTCTCAATATGATGCGTACTTGTTTGTATGCATCGGTTAGGTCTATTTTTGACCTAATCTCTCCTTTGGCTACATCCTCATGTATCACTTCTTGGTCTGGTAAAGGAGTTACATCCTTTATTGTATTGTTGTTTCGTTGTTGTGTGTCCACAACAGCGCACAATCTCCTGTCTCGTTTTGGGATGCATAAGAGTGGTGCTGCTTGGCTCACCGATTTGGGTTTCCACCACCCCGTGTCAACATAACTGTTGATCTTTTCATTGAATTCTTCTCTCAAAGAATTTGGGCATCTTGGTAAATGATAGTGATATTGTTTTGATTCATCAATTAAACTGATTTCGTGATTCACTTCATGCCATGGGGGAAGTTGGGTTTTAACTCCTCCCATTATGTCTTGGTATTTGTCATACCATTGTTGTCTGAGTCAAGGATAGTCATCCTTGGTGAGACGCTTTATTGGCATCTTTCCTTTGTTTTTTCTGATTTCTGGCGATGTTTCTTTTGTTTTGAAACACTTTGCGTTTCCAATATTCTTTTCGCCATTTTCGTTTATCAAGGATTGTTTCCTCATCCAATCTTTGTTCCTCTTACTCGGTTGGTATGAGTTTGTAAACTTGTATCTGTCCAATACCTCGGATGGTGTTGATTCTCTGTATAGAGTCAGACCTTGCTAAGTGACCTCAGAGCCTAGCGATTGCTTTGACGTCTCTCGTTAGCAGGACGTAACATTATATTATAATAAACTGACAAGTTGTATTCACTGACTGATCTGCTAGACAATAGCCAGACACAGTCAAGATCCCTCAATGCGACACTCTAAGCACTTGGTATGATAATAGAATCAAGTATATAGATTGTCTCTTTTGTC